>JABUQX010029611.1:0-46299 GCA_015478945.1 Trachelipus rathkii
TCATGTTAGAATTCGGTTTCAGATAATATTTGGGCTCCAGGTAATTTCGGCAGGTGTTTGAGATACCTCCTTTGCGCAACCGTGAAAAATTTACAATTTGATGTAGTGAAAGAGCGTAGTCAAACTTATTCATTTCTGCCTAAAAGCAAAAGGATTAAATTTGTTTTAATATGTTCATGTTAGATCGGTTTACGATAATAATTTATATTGTTATATTTTAATAGCGGTATATAATAATTTGGGCTCCTAGGTAATTGTTTGATGTAGTGATAAAGCGTAGTCAAGCTTATTTATATTGTTATATGTGTAATAGCAAGGAAATCTAAATTTGTTTTAATATGTATTCATGTTAGATCGGTTTCAGATATAAATTTGGGCTCCTAGGTAATTTAGGCAGGTGTTTGAGGTATCTTCCTTTGCACAACCGTGAAAAATTTACAATTTGATGTAGTGATAAAGCGTAGTCAAGCTTATTTATATTGTTATATGTGTAATAGCAAGGAAATCTAAATTTGTTTTTATATGTATTCATGTTAGATCGGTTTCAGATAATAATTTGGATCCTAAGTAATTTATGCAGGTGTTTGAAGTATCTCTTTTGGACAACCTTAAAAAATTTACAATTTGATGTAGTGATAAAGCGTAGTCAAGCTTATTTACTTTGTTTTATGTGTAATAGCAAAGAAATCTAAATTTGTTTTAATATGTATTCATGTTAGATCGGTTTCAGATAATAATTTGGGCTTCTAAGTAATTTAAGCAGGTGTTTTTGAGGTATCTCCTTTGCACACCGTGAAAATTTACAATTGATGTAGTGGATAAAGTGTAGTCAAGCCTATTTATATTGTTATATGTGTAATAGCAGGAAATCTAATTTGTTTTAATATGTATTCATGTTTAGATCGGTTTCAGAAAATTTTGGCTCCTAGTGTAATTTAGGCAGGTGTTGAGGTATTCTCCTTTAAACAGCCGTGAAAAATTTAAATTTGATTGTAGTGATTAAGCGTAGTAAAGCTATTTTATATTGTTATGATGTGTAATATGCAAGGAATGCTAAATTGTTTTTAAATGTATTCATGTTAGATCGGTTTTCAGATAATAATTTGGGCTCCTAGGTAATTAAGGCAGGGTTTTGAGGTATCTCTTTTCACACCGTGAAAATTTAGAATTTGATGTAGTATTAAAGCGTAGTCAAGCTTATTTTATATTGTTATATGTGTAATGACAAGGAAATCTAAATTTGTAATATGTTTCATGTTGAACGGTTTTCAGATAATAATTTGGGCTCCTAGGTAATTTAGGAGGTGTTTGAGGTTCTCTTTAAACACGTGAAAAATTTCAAGTTTGCATGTAGTGATAAAGCGTAGTCAGCTTATTTATATTGTTATCATGTGTTATGGCAAGGCAAGTTAATTTGTTTTAATATGTATTCATGTTAGAAGGGTTTCAGATAAACTTTGGGCTCCTAGGTAATTTAGGCGGTGTTTGAGGTATCTCCATTGCCAACCATGAAAAATTTACAAATTTGATGTAGTGATAAAGCGTAGTCAGCTTATTTATACTTGTTTATGTGTAATAGCAGGATATTTAATTTGTTATAATATGTACGCATGTTAGATCGGTTTCAGATAATATTTGGGCTTAGGTAATTTAAGGCAGGTGTTTGAGGTATCTCTTTTGTACAACCGTTAAAAATTACAATTTGATTGTTTTGTGAAAAAGCGTAGTCAAGCTTATTTTATTGTTATATGTGTAATAGAAGGAAATCTAAATTTGTTTTAATATGTATTCATGTTAGATCGGTTTCAGATAATATTTTGGGCTAATAGGTAATTTAGGCAGGTGTTTTGAGTATCTCTTTGCACACCGTGAAATTTACATTTGAATGTAGTGATAAAGCGGTAAGTCAGCTTATTTATTATTAGTTATATGTGTAATAGCAGGAATATAATTTGTTTTAATATGTTTCATGTTAGATCGGTTTTCAGATAATAATTTTGGGCTCCTAGGTAATTTAGGAAGTGTTTGAGGTATCTTTTGCAAACCCGTGAAAAATTTACAATTTGATGTAGTAATAAAGCGTGCAAGCTTATTTTATATTGTTATATGTGTAATAGCAGGAATTAAATTTGTTTTAATATGTATTCTGTTAGATCGGTTTAGATAATAATTTGGGCTCTGGTACTTAGGCAGGTGTTTTGTGGTTATCTCCTTTGCACAAGCGTGAAAAATTTTACAATTTGAATGTGATTTAGCGTAGTCAGCTTATTTTTATTGTTATTCTGTGTAATAGAAGGAAATCTATAATTTGTTTTAATGTGTATTCATGTTTAGATCGGTTTCAGAAGATATAAATTTGGGCTCCTAGTTATTTAAGGCAGGTGTTTGAGTATCTCCTTTGCACAAGCGTGAAAAATTTACAATTTGATGTAGTGTAAAGCGCAGTCAAGCTTATTATATTGTTATATGTGTATAGAGAAATCTAAATTTGTTTTTAATATGTATTCAGTTAGATCGTTTCAGAATAATATTTGGGTCTAGTAATTTTATACAGGTGTTTGAGGTATCTCCTTTGCACAACCGTGAAAATTTAACAATTTTTGTAGTGATAAAGGTAGTCAAAGCTTATTTATATTGTTTATATGTGTAATAGCAAGGAATCTAAATTTGTTTTATATGTATTCATGTTAGTATCGGTTTCAGATAATTTTTTGCTCCTAGGTAATTTAGGCGGTTGTTTTGAGGTATTCCTTTGCACAACCGGAAAATTTCCCAATTTGATGTAGTGTAAAGCGTAGTCAAGCTTATTTTATGTTTATGTGTAATAGCAAGGAAATCTAAATTGTTTTAATATGTATTCATGTTAGATCGGTTTTCAGATAATAATTTAGTGCTCGCTAACGGTATTTGGCAGGTGTTTGGTGGTATTCTGCTTTGCACACCGTGAAAAATTTACGATTTGATGTAGTGATAAAGCGTAGTCAGCTTAGTTTATATTGTTATTTGTGTATTAGCAAGAAATCTAAATTTGTTTAATGTGTATTCATGTTAGATGTTTCAGATAATAATTTAGGGCTCCTAGGTATTTTAAGGCAGGTGTTTGAGGTATCTCCTTGCACAACCGGAAAAATTTAAATTTGATGTAGTGATAAAGTGGTAGTCCAGCTTATTTATATTGTTATATAGTGTAATAGCAAGGAATCTAAATTTGTTTTTAATATGTTATTCATGTTAGATCGGTTTCAGATTAATATTTGGGCTCATAGTTAGGCAGGAGTTTTAGGGTATTCTTTGCACAACCGTGAAAAATTTACAATTTTGATGTAGTGATTAAGCGTGGTCAAAGCTTATTTATATTGTTTATGTTTAATAGCAAAGATCTAATTTGGTTTTTAATATGCATTCATGTTGGATCGGTTTCAGATAATCATTTGGGTCCTAGGTAATTTAGGCAGGTGTTTATGTATCTCCTTTGCCACCGTGAAAAATTTATCATTTGATGTAGTGATAAAGCGTAGTCAAGCTTATTTATATTGGTTATGTGTAATGCAAGGAATCAAATTTTGTTTTAATATATATTCATGTTGTCGGTTTCAGATAATATTTGGGCTCTAGGTAATTTAGGCAGGTGTTTGAGGTAAGTCTATTGACAACCGTGAAAAATTTTACAATTTGGCATTGTAGTGATTATAGCGTAGTCAATGTTTATTTAATTATATTGTGTATTAGCAAGGGAAATTCTAAATTTTGTTTTAAATGTATCAATGTAGATTGTGTGGTGTGTGGTTGTGTTTCTTGTTGTGTGTGTGTGGTCGTGTTTTGGTGTTGGTTTTTGGGTTGTGTGGGTTTGTTGTGGTCTTGTGTGTGATCTTGTATTTGGCTTGTTCAGGGGGTGTGGTGTTGGTGAGTTAGTCGTTTATGGTTGTTTGGGTATGCGGTGGTTGTCGTGTGGGGGCGTCGTGGTGCGTTTCTTCTGGTGTGCTGGGTGCGTTTGTCTGGTTCGTATGTGTTTTCTGTGGTGTGGGGGTGTTTTGGTTTGGTTGTTGTTGTTTGGTTGGTTGTGGTGGTTGTGTTTTGTGTGGGTTGGCGTGTTGTGTGGTTTGGCGGGTGTGTTTCTTGTCGGCTTGGGTTTGTGGTTGGTTTGTGTAGTGGTGGGGTATAGTTGGGAGTGTGGGTTTGGGTTGGTGTTTTGGTTTTGTGCGTGACGTTGTGTGGTGGGTTGTGTTGTGTTGTGTGTGTGTGGGTGTGGTGGTGGTGGTCTTGAGTGGTTTGTTTCTGTGTTTTGTGGTTTGTGGCTTGTTGGGTTGGTTTGTGCTGCTGTTTGGGATGGTGTTGTGCTTTGGGTTGGGGTTGTGCTGCGGGGTTGTGGTGTTTTTGTGTTTGGGTGGTGGGGTGTTGGAGGGCTGTTCGCTGTTTTGGTGTGTTCGTTGTGGTGTGGTGTTGGTTGGGTTGTGCTGTGTCGTGGGTGTTGGGTTCTCGGTTGTGGGGTTGTTTCGCGGTGTGGTGGGTTGTTGTTGTGTTTGTGGTGTTGTTTGGATTGGTGGTTGGTTGGTCGTGTTTGGGTGGGTTGAGTGTATTGGTTGGTGTGGTTTGTGTGGTTGTGTCTTTCTGCGGGTTGTTCTGGGACGCTGTGGTGTGTTGTGTTGTTGTTGTCGTTCGGGGTGGCGTTGTGGGGTTTGGTGGTGTGTTTTTTGGTTTGTGGTGTCGTGCGTGTGGTTGCGCGGTGTGTTGGTGTGGGGTTTGTTTGGTTCTGTCTAGTTCGTTGGTGTGTGGTCTGGTGTGGTTTGTGTGCTTGTGTTCGGTGTTGGTTGATCCACCGGCCAGGCGTGGTTCGGGTTCTTTCTTGGCCTGGGGTTCAGTGTTGTTGTCGTGAAATTTACAATTTGATGTCGTGATAGCCGTAATGCAGCTTATTTATATTGTTTCGTGTGTAATGCAAGGAATCTAAATTTGTTTTAATATGTATTTCATGTTAGATGGTTCAGATTATTTGGTCTCCTAGTATTAAGGCAGGTATTTGAGGGTATCTCCTTTTTCACACGTGAAAATTTCAATTTGATGTGTGTAGCGTAGTCAACGCTTATTTATATTGTTATTGTGTAATTAGCAAGAAATCTAAATTTGTTTTAATTTGCATTCATGTTAGATTGTTTCAGATAATAATTGATCTCTAGGTTATTTAAGCAGTGGGTTTGAGGTATCATATTCTTTGCAACCATTACGAAAATCTTACAATTGATTGTAGTGTAAGCGTGTCAAGTTTATTCACATTGTTATATGATTAATAGTCTGGAATGTAACTGGTGATAATATCTATTAATGTTAACTATCGGTTTCAGATAATAATTGGGCTCTTTCTAGTATTAGGGTCAGTGTTTGAAGGTATTCTCTTTGACACCGTAAAATTTACATTTATGTCGTGAATAACGCGTGTCCAGCTTATTTATATTGTTATCAATTGATGTGTAATAGTAAGGAAATCTAATTTTGTTTTAATATGTATTCATGTTAGTTGTTTCATCAGATAATAATTTGGCTCCTAGGTAATTTGGCAGTGTGTTTTGAGGTATCGCTCTTTGCACAGTCTTACCGGTCAACAATAACTAAGATATTTGAGAAGCTTTTTATATATATATTTAGTTGCGAGTACATTAGTTATATTTGGTAATTACCAATAATTAATTTTTTTAAAAATATATATAAGTACTAATAGTACGTATAATATCAACTCGATATTTATATTGGATATTTTTAAATATATATATTTGTATTAATATCTCACACATATATATATTATATATTATGTATATTATAGTATAGTATACTATATATTATATATATAATATATATATGTATATATATAGTATAATATATATATATATATATATGTATATATGCAACCATATATATATATAAAGATTATATTTATATAATAAAAATTATATAAAATAAATTATAAATGATAGTTTTGATTGAATGAATCATTCCAAGTAGCGATTTTTATTTGTCAATTTTTTACTTGGAAAGTTGTCACTTGATCAGCTGTTAAGACGATTTTTATTATTTCCAAATAAATATTTATATTTATATATATATATATAATTTAATAAATATATATATTAGGAGTGATTTCTAATTACAATATCTAAAGGGGAATGTTACAAATGATACTTTTATGACAAGAATCATCTATGATGACTCTTGAAATATAAAAATATTTTCCGCTATGGAAATTTGACAATTTTATTTTATGAATTTTCATTTATTATTTTTTACTTATTTATTTTATTTTTGTTCTTTATTTTTAACATATAAATTTTAATATCAATAAAAAATGGTTCTCATTTTTTCATTGACGATGCAGTAATGCTACATGTGCTAACTTTAATTTTTGAATTATAATTTAATTGACAATTTTCGATTTTCACAGAGACAAATTTTTTCTTTTATGAAATATTTATTATAATAATTTTACTCTTTCTTTTTTTACGTTTTTTCTTACTTTTATTTTTCTTTTATTTTTTTTATTATGTATTTTTCATCCAAATCTGTCCATCATAATTTTCTAATTATTCCCTTTATATTAAAATTTGTCAAAAATCTTTTTTTTTCCAATTTTCCCCTTTAGCGTTTTTACTTACTTTTTGGGTGTGATTTTATAGTTTTTGATGTTAAAAACAAAAAAAATAAAAAGATTAGTCCTACATAGGCATTTAATAAAAAAGTGAGCTGTAAAATATTATATCTTTTAAGCTTTCATTCACCGAAAAAAGCAGGAGTTAAAAGATAGACAAAATTCTCGAAGATTCTCCATCCTACAAAAACTTAACCCAGTTTAAAGCGAAGTAAAAAGGCATTTGAAATGGTGAATTTGCACCATATATTTTGGTTCTGCGTAATAAAAACGCAGAAGCCACCAAAATATAACTCGTATACGAAATCTGAAAATCAATTCAAATTCTTTACTGGAACTGTTCTATTAGAAAAAAAGTACTTAAGAAGTGACTTTATTATAGAATTTAGTGGGCCTACTGTTCACAACGTATCGGTTATAACTGAACGAGAGAGCTTTGAGAGAGCCGCTAAATTCATACAGTAAACACAATACATTTTATCAAAATTTAAAATGAGCACGATCAAAACTGATAAACGCCTTTTTGTTAAATATATTCTGGAAGGAAAGAAGGGGGGCTAGATAGCCAGCCATTAGTGGGAATTCCTAAGGTTGTCCAGAAAGGCATAATAAAAATGATACTACCTATGCAAAATTCTTAAGAACACGTTTATCGAAAGGAATAAATTTCAAGGTTCCCGCTCTGGAATTATAAAATAATATAAGAGATGTTCACAAAGCCAAAATTAAGGTCGACTGTCGCTTCCGAAATATAGCGTGATGTCTCTCAGAGAAATGACAAGGAGAAACTCGTCGCCGCGTGAAAGATAAAGTCTCATTAAAAATTTTAAACTACTTTATACTGCATTTGGTAAATGAATCTGGTAGAAATCTCTCTCGATTAGGAATGCAAATTAAACGGGAGGAATGAGTTTTTGACGAAAAGCAGTAAATTAAGAATAATAAGCCTCAGCTCGTGCTTGCTTTTTTTATACTCAATGGGAAAGACGCCGATGTGGTTGACGGCGAGTAATTAGTTAAATAAACATAAATTTGAATTATTAATGTTTTAGCGACAAATTTACTATTAAAAGATAGCAAATTTAAAACTATATAGTAAATAAATAAATTTGTTGAACGAACTAATTTAGATTTATTGTAAAAATCATTAGAAGTTTATCACAGAAACTTTTGGCAACAATCACATGTTGTTAACTTGTGCCTTTATTCAGGTAGAGAATTTTATGGTAAATATAACTTTTTATTATAAGATGATTATCAATTTTAACAAACATGACTCATCACGAATCCTGTAAATTTTATGCGAGGATTAATTTGATATATTAAATATTTAATTACTTAGGACAATTGGGAAGCCGTGGAAGTAAAATATGTTTGATATTTCAATATATGAAAATAAGGGTCATCTTGACCAGAAAATATCTTTGACCTTTCGGTTGAAGAGGTCAATGATCACTTATACAATGGAAATGATAAGTTAGGATCATTTTGAGCATATTAATCTACCAAACCGATACGGGTGAATTACCGGGGTACTAGGGAAATGGGGTTAAAATTTTCCAAATGTGAAATCAGTTCCACAAAATTTGAAGGACTATTATTGTTGGCCAATGGACAAGGTCATAATTTTTGAATCTCACCCACAATACTTTTGATTCAATGTCCGCAATATTTATCAAAGGTTAGTTCCAGATCCTTAGTAAGATCCTATTAAGGAAAGTCTGTGACTTTAAAATGTTGCAGCAAAAGAGAGAAAATCGAATGCCGGTTACTTGTATCAATTTTTATCTATGAATTTTGAAGATCGAGAGGTTATATATATATATAATATATATTATATATAATATATATATATAATATATATATATTATATACTATATCATACCAGTATTATATATATAATATATATAATAGTTATATATTATATATATATTATATATATATATATATATATATATATATATAGCTTTTATATTATATTAATCCATTAATTTTTGTTAAGTAAACTTGGTGTCAATAGTTAGTTTGGGGGACATAGAATAAGAAAATACGGTGTGAAAATAATTTGACAAAATGAGGATGGGTGGGGTGCTCCGAGCCCTCAAGCCTCCATTTTTAGGGGTTACAGGTAACCCTAGAAAGTCCTCAAACGTTAGGAGCTTTTCTAAGTATTTATTAATAAATGAATGACTATTGTAAATTTCAATGGCGTAGCCCAATTATAATGTGAGTACTTTAACTCTTTATTGAGCTTTTACTAAAGTATCTGGTACGTTTTGTATTTATTGAAATTTTTTGGTTGCAAAATGACACCTGTGTGACTCACGAGCAATGATTCAATATCAAGTGAAATTGTAATCTTAAATATATATATTTGTTGAATTATATAAGATTCATTATAAGTCAAAATTTACAAATTAATATAAAAATTTGATGGGTCAGTGCAATCACGACACCCTCAAACACTATTTCAGACCAACGCATCTTCGCGCGATTAATATTTGCTCACCCGCGCGCTTTATAATTATCTGGCCACAACCGGAGCAGATGGAAGTAAATATAAAAATATACTCGACATTAAAATTCCACTCCTAAGGAAACATACAACAGAGAAAAGATATGGTTGTTTCGTAAGTTTTTGGTAAAGAAAATATAGGTTAATAAGTAACACTCTTTTATTTCGTGTCAGTGAACCGGGCCTGAAGAAGAGGATGAAGGAAATTTGGCCATACGAAGTGATGAAATATGATCCTCTCAAGTCTTGCAATACTCCAAATCTCAAAAAACATCTTCTAAAACTTAATCAAAAAAATATGGGAATGTGGGTTTACATTGTAAACTTGGGATTATGTGTCTCAGTGACGTTAATCATGTTTCCATTCCACCAGCAACGATACTAGTCGATGAGACTTATGATAGCACTTATCACGGACGACCTATTCCCAGAGGGTCTTCCACTGCAAGACAGCTGCTTTTAATTTAATGAAGGCTTTCCTTCAATTTTTCCTACTCCAAAGGGTTTTTTTACACCTTTACCGTTTGTTCCTAACACAACTTGCGGTATGTATTAGCGAGAATTACGATATGCATTAGGTCCGCGCTCCGAATTACATTTGAAAGAACGTTACTTTTGGATCAACATTATACTCCTCTCCATGCAAAGGAACTGAGTGCGATTACTCCTTTCGAATAATATGTATAACGTAGTAAGAAATTTAATACGAATTACTTTAAATGTTTAATAGTAAGCTATGATACAATTATTATAAATTTTTTAAGTTGTTATCAGGACAATAATGTTGAACTGTCCGAGAGCTTATTTCAAAGTTGAAATAGCAATTAGACCGAGCGTATTAGCCAGGTTGTTTGCTCGGCAATGGTTCGTTGAAGGAAGTAAGTTTCAATGACGTAATGATTCGTCTTTCGTGAAGAAATCATAAATATTAAAATAATTAAAAGGGGTTCTGACCAAAGAATCTCGATTACCATCTCGATGTAGTTATGCTCCCTTACTGACAGAGAAATACTCGAAAGAGAGATATTTCCAGTATATAAAGAAGAAATAAAACATTTTAATATTATCCCAGTAAATGGAATTTTATAAAATTTAATTTTTAATTTGAATAATATATAAACTTACACCAACCATTGAGGAGGTGTAGTTAAAAAGAAATTCCAAATAGAGATTTACCAAGATTTCTTCCTTATAAGGTGAAGAGGAATTGTCAAAGTGATAGTTCTCACAGTCCTCAAAGCAAGAGACTAATAATATTTTATATTTTAATAAGGGGTTTATTGGAAGTCAAGCTAGATCGAAGTTTGGATTTCAATGGTTTTAATTTTTTATAGACGGGGGATTTCCACACACTCTTCCATGTGTCTCAGTTGAGTATACCATATTATATAATTGTTCTAAGGTAAATATTTTTTTATAAAAGGTGAATGTTTTCACCAAGCCCCTAAGTCCATTCGAGACAATAATGAAGAATAAACCTCAATTTTAAATGTTTTTATGATATATCGTAATGGGTGCGACCACATTATTACAGCTCCGCCCTCGCCACCTAACGAGAGAGGGGGAAAAAAACTTAAAACTTGATATATAAAGACTAAAGAAAAACTTGTCCTTAAAGAAAATACAATATTGGTCTAAAAAGCACCACTAAAACAAAAGGGTATTTTTTTTCCCTAGATAATAATTTTTTAATACGTTGGGAGTTCCCAAAGTCTCAGCCGAGACAATAAATTTTTTTAAAAAGAAACTCAAAACTAACTTAAACCTAACTTAAACTAAGGAGGGGTGCAGAAACCCCAGAGCAAACAAAAAGAACGAAAAGATACCAAATAAAATCTGCTATAAACAAGAAATATAGGAAGGTACTTTGCCACAGTACCAGTTTGACAAATAGAGGGGGGTAGATAGAATTTGATAAGTGGCTTCAAACCCTATCCCCTTTTGGTTATTCAAATTTGTTTAAGGTCCGTTCACTAAGTTCCCGGACGATAGTGGTTTTTGTAAGTCAATTTTAGACTTACTTTGTGGTAAAAAAGTATTATTAGAGGTGGAGGTATCAGACCCTATAGTTATAGGGTCCTCCTGTTCCTCAGAAGGGCATAACTCATCATTCAAAGAGTTATGTTTAATTTGGTTAGATGAGAGAAAATCAGAGTTTCTCATAACTACTCTCTTACCTGTAGTAGTAATATAAAGGTGGGGTGATCATTGCGTAAATGAGACACCTTTCCCTCCCTTTTGTGGAATGACTTCCCTTTGGTGGAAGTCAATGAGTTTTTATTGCGCTAAAATTTCTTTCCTTGGAAAGAAAAATGAGTAAAGTTCTTTTTTGACTCAAAAGAACATTGTAGAGAATGCTTCTCTTTTTTAAGAGAAAAGTGGCAAATTTTATAGTCGAGTTTAAAGTCTTTATCTCTGGTAAAGGATGAAGACAAATTTTATTTTGACTAAAATGACAATAGTTAGTTTTAGTTTTAATAGGTACAATTTCCTTGTTGGAAACTGTAACCATTTTTGATGAAGAGTTTATCAAACAATTTGGTTTACCAATTTTGAATTTAATATTTGTAATATTTTTAAAATATAATTTGAGTTGCTCTTTACAAGAACCAACTGCAAAAGTTTCACGCATAATAATGAGTGATTTCAAATTTTTTATTAAATTGATACCCACAAATTGAAATAAATTTTCTCCTCCACTTGTTTGGGAGTAAGAAAAAGAGGAACCATCCTTCATTATTATTTGATAAGTTTTTTTATAAGTATTTGTATTAATATTTTTATTAGTATTTTTATTAATATTACATTTTCCTTGCTCTGGAAAAGTAATTAAGAACTTCTTCTCATTCTGTGAGGAAGAAGACAATTTAAGAGAGGGTACCTTCTTACTATACTGTGAAAGATAAAAAGAATTTTTAAAGTTGAAGGAAGGCCAATAATGGTTTTCCCATTTCTCTGTGAGAAGGGGAAGGTGAGAAGAATTTAAATCAAAAGATGAAATAATTTTAGTGCCTTCTAAGAAGACACTATTGTTAATAATTTTTAATGACAATTTTTCTGGTGATGTAGTTTTAATATTGATTGGTAAAATATTGTTTGATATGATTTTATTATTATTTGATAATTTTTTAGATGGTGTTTTTTTCAATATTATTTTCCAAATTTTCAAAAAGATATTTTATATCTTCCTCATAGGAAGTATAAATGATGTTGAGATCGTCAATTTCCTAAGAATCACTTTCAGTGGGTTCAGAGGGTGATTTTGGTTCAAGCATTTCACATAGAGATGAATGATATCTCAGTGAACTGCAAAAGATGCAAGGCTTGACCATTAAACATTCAGATATAGAATGATTTGATAAAAAACAAGTTAAACAAAGATGGTTATTTACTAAGTATTGACGCCTCAAAGAAGGAGTTGAGATTGTCTCACACTCAAAAGCATAATGCCTTTGTTTACAATATATGCAAAGAGTATGAAGATAATTACATTCAAATTGTGATATAGTATTTTTTACAAGTAAATAATATTTGGAGCATTTAATGTAATCTTCTTGTAAAGCTATTCCAGAAATGATGTTTTTTTGTATGAGAGTATCATACCTTGTCAACTCACAATTTAAATATTTTATTTGATCAACTATAAGTAGATATTTGTGTATAAAAGGGTATCTCTCCTCAAATAATATTTTGGCCTCAAAACAGATTTAATCCATTAAGAAGCCTTATAGTTTCACGTGTCGATCCGTGAAAGTGTTATTTCTGGTATATTATTTTAATTTATTTTTGATTTAAATATGATATTCAATAATTAGCAGACTCATGGTGCCAATTGTATTCACATCGGCCTCATGGGAATATACATATATGTTCCTGCTTCGAGAACACAATCTAAAAAAAAAGTTGTAAATTCATATTTGTAAGGTCAATCGAAGTTTTTTAAATTTTTATGCTGATTCCAACTGATTGCGTATTCAGTTGGAATATAAAAATGCAATAGGTCAGTTCTCGTGAATAATGGCCTATCACGTTTGAACTCGCAATGAATCTCTCTGCTGTTGAGAGTATATTAAAGACCTTCATGTTCAGGCCCGACCGAAAGGTCGGAGATGGAGAGGCCTTGTTTGACTTTCAATATTTATTTGTAGAAAAACATATTACATTATATGATAGACAGTACAAGTACAAATATAGATTGATACAAGTAAAGTGTTATTACAAGTACAATCATGTACTTTGTTATAAAATAGGATGGTGTCTTTGAAGATCTACAAAGATATCTCAAATTTTCAACTTATAAGATTAAATGTAAAATAATAATTTCCAAAAAAAGTTGTAGCCGATGAACCGGTCCCAAATGTACCGGTATAAAGCGCTGGAAAATATTGTATAAAAAAAAAATTCTATAATGATAAGTGTCCTAACGTGACAACAATAAAATAAATAGTGTCCAATTTATGAGAACTACAACGTTATTTTTTTACTATTCTATAAAAATGTATATAATATACGTATATATATATATATATATATATATATATATTAATTATATATTTATATTATAGTATATATACTAGTATATATATATATATATATATATATATATAGTATATATACTACTGATATATAGTATAATAATGATAGTAATAGTATTTATATATATGTATATATTTTATTATGCGGATCACTACGATGTTGGAATATGAGTACCCTATGTAAGGTTTCAACAAGAGATTATAAACTATATAGTTTATAAGTATTCACGATTGTTTTTATAAAAATTTGAAACTGATTTTGGGGTTGGTATTTTTTAAATATATATATAATATAGTTATAATATATATATATATATATATAGACTATTATATATTATATTCTATATAATAATCTTAATATTTGCCTATATATATATAATATAAATTATATTTATATATATTATAGGTTGTAATTTAAGAGTTGTTTAGTATCCTATCATATATAACATATATTAGTTTTTTCTATATATATATATATATTATTAGTATTATATATATAATTATATATATATATATTAGTATATATGGTATATAACATATATATAATATTATATATATATAGTTATATATAGATATATACTATATATATTATATCTATTTATATTGTTATTATATTTTATTACATTTAGGAATATTATATTAACATTTATTATATTTTCGTTAATATATAATATACTTTTATATATATATATATATATATATTATATATAATAATAATATATATATTATATATATATATATATATAATATATATAATAATATATATATATATTATATATATATATATATTATATTATATATATATATTATAATATATATATATATATATATATATATTATATATATATATATACGTGTTTTCAAATATCGTATATATATTACTTATATATATACTTTACTATGATTATTATATATTATTACTTATATATATATATATATATACTTCTATTATCGATATATATATATATCTATATATATTTGTATATATATAGTCTATATAATAGTAAGTTAGGTTATATTTAGTCTATATGAGTATCATATCATTCTTTATGAATATAATATTTTAACTTATGAAATATTTAAAATAACTAATCTAATTAATTGTGCCCGTGGCCAGTTTATCTTACATCATACAAATTTTTATCTAATAAATTACATGAAACTTATAATTAATTGTTTAAAAAGGTGTGCATTTTTCATATGCTACGCACATAGTTACAATAAAGTTTTCCTCTAATGTAAAAAATAAAAAATGAAAAACAAAATTAACATGAAGTTAAAAAACTTCGTTATTGTGAAGAGGAAAAGTTTTTAAAATGATATATACTATATATAGGTATATTAATATAATATCAATTATATATATTAAAGTTATCATTATAATATATATTTATTTTATATACATATATTTATTCTTTTATATATAGTATATATATAATATATATATATATATATATATATATTAATGTATATATATATAATAATATTGATATTATATATATTATAATATAGGGGATGTTTTAACATACGTAACATATGTATATATTTTATATGTATATTGTAATATTATAATATATTATTTATACTGTTTATTATATATATATATATAGATATTATATATATATATATATATATATATTATATAATTATATATATATATATATATATATATATTAATATTATATACTTTTTATTAAAGTAAATATTGATCAATGTCGCATATATATATATATATATATATATATATATATATATATATTTTATATATATATTATATATATATATATATATATATATATATATTAGTGGTTTTAGATATACTAATTGGACAACAAATAAAAAGAAAATTTAATTATTTATATATATAATATAATTTTTAAATATTAAAATTATTTTATTTAAAATATTTTTAAAGATAATAACTGTAGTTGTTATTTTATTTTGATTTTATAAATTTTTTAAAGTTTTAAAGAAAATTAAAAATTCAACGAAGGTTGGGGGGAAATTATTTTAATACCTCTGAAAAAATTTTTTAATAAATATTTTAATTGAATGCCCTCTATGGAGTCAATAAATTTGGATGCAAAGAACTGGAGACTATGTCTCTCATGAGCTCCCACACAAAAAAAAATAGAAAACCCCAATAAAGGGGAAATTACTGTAATTAGTTTAAGGTATTTTTTTTAATAAGGGGAAAACCAACAAAGTTGGATCTGCACTCGGGTCCCAGGTGGTCTCACAAACAACACCAATTTACCTTGTAATCAAAGCCTATGCACAAGATAAACCATTGTAGGTATAAAACTATTTTTTTGAAATAGTTTAAAAAAGCGCCAAAAAGGTTGTTATGAAAAATAAGGAGTCTTTTTAAAAATTTTTTTATGCTATTAGGGTTCGCGTGCCAGTGAATTAATGGCAAAGCACAAAAGTTGATGTTGGCCGTAAAGTTATGGGGTCGTAGGATTTGACCACGTTGGGACCGTAAATTAAAGTGGGGGATTTATGACCTAATCCTAGGTAGCTTGGCTAATGAAGACCAGATCACAAATCCACATTTTTCCTAACTTCAAACAAATCTCAGACGCGGTACCACTTTCGCTCGATTGGGTTGAGGTTAGCCAAAGAATAGTGGAAATATAATCTTATATATATATATATATTAGTGTACTATATATATATATAATATATAGTGATAGTCTATTATATATATATAATCTATATATATTATATAATTATTATATAATATTATTATTAGTTATATATTTAATATATATATAAATATATATATATATATGTTATATTATCCAGTGGACCTGTTCAAAAAAACAAATGTTAATATATATTATTATATAGTTTGAATATATATATATATAATATATATATAATTATAATAATATATATAATATATATCTATATATATATATGGTTTCACAGTATTATATAATATAATATATTATTATAATATATTATTATATAGGTATTATATATCTATATATATATTAACATATATATATATATTGATAGATTATTATATATATAGTATATATATATTAGATAAGTATAAGTATAATTATAATTATATTTAAATATATGTATTATTGTATATACACTATTATGCTATACCTTATATATATATATAGTATACATATATTTATATATTCCTATACATATATTATTTGTAGTAAGAGAATGGAGAGAAATAATTTATCGACTCTCAGTTATAACGGCTTACAAGTAGGCAAATGCTTATAAAAAAGACGGAGTTTTATTTATGATAACTTTGTGGGGGGTACCGAAGAAAGGCTTGTTGTTTTAAAATTTAAATTGAAATTTATTTTTATCTATTTTTAATTGCAAATTACTAAGTTATTTTCTAAGTAAAGCGCTTTGTGTGTTATAATAATTATATAAAATTTTTATTGCGAAATAATTTATAATTTCCCGAACATGTGTAAACCACGTTATCTGTGAGGATCAAAATGTTTGTAACAGACATTTTGTTTGGAGTGATTGATAAATATATTATTATATACTACATTCAAAGTTGAACAAAGATGAAAAAAATAATCGCTTCTGTTCCAAGTTCTCGATTGTTATTGATATCAAGTAATCCGACAACACATTTCTTAATTGTATATAACAATATACAATATAATTATCTACTAAGACCTTTTATCTATAGCTAGTGACTACGAAAGTCAACAATAATAAAAATACTAATAATAATAATAATTAATAATAATAATAATAATAATAATAATAATATAATATAATAATAATATAATATAAATAATAATAATTAATAATAATAATAATAATAATAATAATAATGATAATATATAATTCAATAATAGATGCATATTAGAAATAATTATATAGCAATAATAATAATAATTAATAATAATAATAATAATAATAATAATAATTATAATAAAATAATAATAATAAAAAATCATAATAATAATATAATATAATAATTATAAATATAATATAGAATAATAATAATATGTAATAATATAATAATATAATAATAATAATAATAATAATTAACTCAATAATACTAATAATAATAATATAATAATAATAAATAATAATATAATAATAAGAATAATAAATAATAATAATAATAATACATTAATAGAGGATAGAAGCAATATATCTAACTACAATAGAATATTTAATAATAATAAAATAAGTAATAATAAAAATAATAATAATAATAATAATATAATAAGATAAAAAATAATAATAAAATAATGTAAGTATTTTAGAGGTATTTAATAATCAATAATAATATAATAATGTATCTATAATTAATAATAATAATAATAATAGGACATAATAAAATAAACTAATAATAATAATAATAATAATAATAATAATAATAATAATAATAATAATAATAATAATAATAATAATAATAATAAATTAATAATAATAATAATAATAATAATAATAATAATAATAATAATAATAATAATAATAATAATATAATAATATAATAATAATTAATAATAATAATAATAATAATAATTAAATTAAATAAGTAATAATAGTAATATATAATAAGATAATAGTATAAATAATATAATAATAATATATAATACATAATAATAAAAATAATAATAACAATAGAATAATATAATAAAGTAATATAATTAATTAATAATTAATATGATAATTAATTCTATTATTTGAAATGACTTGATCTATGAATATATTTCTGAGAATACGAAGTATTTCAAGAGAAAAACAATTTCCAATGTAATAACTTTACTTTCGTTTCTTATCGTGTCTTGCTTCTATAAAGAACACAAGGTATATGAGTAAGAAACTTACAAGCAAGGTGTACTGATGGAATTCTAATTATTACTACGGGACAGAGGTGAAGCCTCTATCTGTGGGTTATCTGTTTTGCTCTACCAACAGGGAAACTATGACTACCAAACCACTTGAATAATAACAATGATTAAGCATTATCCGCGATTGGATGAAAAACGCGAAATCAAATGTTACAAAAATTTCGAAAATTATGTTTGATTGATTTATTATTTTATTATTTCAACGGCAAAAATTATGGATATTATATATGGTATTATATATATATAATATATTATATATATATATATATATATATAAATATATATACTATATATATGTTGATTAAATTATAATATATAGTATAACTAATAGGTATATAATATATTATTTATTTTATTTTGAGTATATATATTATTTAATATACTATTAGTATATATATATCTATATATATATATATACTAATATATTACTGATAAAAGTATATACATATATATTATAATATTATATGGTTATTTTATAACTAGTATATAATATATATATATATTATATATATAATATATACTATTACTATTATAATTATATCTATATATTATTATATATATATATGGGAGTAGATAATAGTATATATAGTATATATTACTTACATATAAATATATATAGGTATATATATTATGTAATATATATACTATATAATATATATATATATATTATATGAGTATATATGTAGGATATTAGTATATATATTTATGTATAATAGTATATATATATTAGTTACTTATTATTTTAAGGATATATATATATATATACTATAAAATATATAATATATGATATTATATATATATATATATAGCTCATATTTATTATATGATATTAATATTATTGCTATATTATTAGTCTAGTATTATATTAGTATACTATATATAATCGGTACCGTGTATAATAATATATATAATATCATATATATTTATATAATTATATAATTATATATATTATTGTTTTATATATATTATAATCTTTATAAATTATATATATATATATATATATATATATAATATATATATAAATATATATATATATATATATATATAATTATGTTAATATATATTCTATACGTAGAATATTATATATATATATTTATATATTGTTTTATATTTATCTGAGGAGAGAGAGAGAGAGAGGTAGAAATTAATTTACATTGATGATTTGAAACCATAAAAAATATGATTTATGCTTTTGATAAATAATAAAATTTGTATGCGTTTTATAAGTGAAACACAATCGAGAAAATTAACAATTCCATTTTTAACATTTATGAAGCATTTTTTTGAGACTACGTGAAGATTTTATCATTTAATTTTTATTATTTTTCGATAAAATTTATATATATATATATATATATTTATATATATATATTTATTCAGCAAACATAAATACATAATTCTTGTTTATATTATCTTATTATCTATTAATGATATTATATATAGCTATATTATAATATATATATATATAAGTATATATAATATATATATTTACATAATACTCTATATATATATAGTATATTATTATATTTATATATATAGTAGGATATATATATATATATAATATAATATATATATATATATATATATATAGTATATATATATACTATATATATATATATAGTTCGTATTTATATTATATGGTATATATATATATATATTATAGTATATTATATATATATATATTATTTTTTATATGTATATATTACTATATTATATAATACTATATATATATATATATATATATATATATAGTTATATTATATATATATATATATATATATATCGTACCTTATTATTTATATATATATATATATAAATATATATTTTATATATAATATATTGAATAAGCAACCATATAGTTATTTAGTAGCTTACGAGTAGTTAAAGTTATCATATATTAATATATAGTTATATTTTATATAATATAGTATATATATACTATATATATATATTATATATATATACGTATGTTATACTGTATATACTGGATATAATATACTATATATATACTATTTTAGTATTATTTTAACTATACTATCTATATCGATTTATATTTATATGATAAAATCTATATGATTAAGTACATAATTATAAATGGTAAAGTTTTGAATTAAATGATCATTTTTTCGTGCCAAGTAGTCGCTATACTTTTTGGGTTGTCAATTTTTTACTTGGAAGTGTTTGTCCCACGGTGATTCTAACTGTAAGACGATTTTATTTAATTCGTAGACTTAGAGATATTTAATAGTTTTTTAGTATAGTATAATTTGAAAATATGAGATATACTATTTATAGTGTTATATGTATATATAATATTATGAGCCTATATATAATACATATATAGTATATATAGTATATAATATAATTTATATATTATTAATATATATATATATATAAAATTATATATATATCTATATATATATAGTATATATATATATATATATAGTTTTATATCTATTTATATTAGTATATATATATTATAGTATATATATATTGTGTGTACTATATTATATATATATATATATATATATATATAGTCGATTAGTATTAACTATTTACTATATATTATAAGCTTTATAGTATTATTTATTATATATCAATGGTTTTATTAATATATTATATATATATATATATATATGTGTTATATATATATATATAATATATTATAGTATATTATTATCAATATACTAATATTATCATATATTATTAAGTGATTAACTATTTTAGAATAAGAAGAATATTATATATATAGTTCTATTATAAGTAGTTATTAGCTCAGTGAGTGATTCTAATTACAATATGGTGTAAAGGGTATTGTCATTGTTACAAATTTATACTTTTATGACAAGAATCACTCTATGATGACTTGAAATATAAAAATATTTTCCGCCATTTAAATTTTACAATTTTATTTTATGAGTTTTCAGTTATTATTTTTGACTTATTTTCTTTGTTTTTGTTCTTTTTTTTAACATATAAATTTTAATATCAATAAAAAATGGTTCTCATTTTTTCTTTGACGATGCAATAATGCTACATGTACTAACTTTAGCTTTTTGAATTATTTTTTAATTGACTATTTTCGATTTTAACAGAGACAAATTTTTCCCTTAATGAAATATTTTTTATAATGAATTTTACTCTTTCAATTTCTACGTTTTTGATTACTTTTCTTTTTCTTTTATTTTTTTTATTATTATTTTTTATCCAAATTTTTGAATTTAAAAATTTCCTAATTATTCCCTTTACATTAAAATTTCTCAAAAATATTTTATTTATCCAATTTTTCCCTTTAGCGTTTTTACTTACTTTTTTAATGTGATTTTATAGTTTGTATGTTTAAAAAAATAAACAAAAAGATTAGTCTACATGGCCTTGTATAAAAAGTGAGTTGAAATATTATACTTTTAAGCTTTCACCGAAAAAAGAGGAGTTAAAAGATAGACAAAAATCTCCAGGATTCTCCATCCTACTCAAAACTGGACCCTAAGTTTAAAGCGAAGTAAAAGGCGATTTGAAAGGTGATTTGCACAGATATTTGGTCTGGTAATAAAAACCAGCCACCAAATAACCGTAGGCGAAATTGAAATCAATTCAAATCTTTATGCACTGTTCTATAAAAAATACTATGACTATGTATGAATTTTTTTGCCTACTTTCAACAAGATCGGTTCTAACTGAACGGAACTTGAAGAGAGGGCTAAATTCATACATAAAACACAAAATTTATCAAAAGTTAAAATGAGCACGAATCAAAACTGAAGCCTTTTTGATAAATATATCTTAAAGGAGAGAAGGTGGGCTAGATAGCCATTAATGGGAATTCCTAAAGTTGTCAAGAAGGCATAAAAACAATGAAACTACCTATGTAAAAATTTCCTAAGAACACTGTTTATCGATGGAATAATTTCAAGGTTCCGCTCTGGAATTATATAAAAAAAAAGATCCAAGAGCCCAAAATTAAGGTCGACATGTCGCTTCCAAAAATAGCGATGATGTCTCTAAAAAATGAAATGAGAGACTTGTCTGAAGGATAAGTCTTGTTAAACATTTTTATACTACTTTATACTGCATTTGGTAAATGAATCTGGTAGAAATCTCTTTCGATTCGGAATGCAAATTAAACGGGAGAAAGGAGTCTTTGACGAAAAGCAGTAAATTAAGAATAATAAGCCTCAGCTCGTGCTTGCTGCTTTTATACTCAATGGCAAAGACGATGATGTGGTTGACGGCGAGTAATTAGTTAAATAAACATCAATTTGAATTATTAATGTTTTAGCGACAAATTTACTATTAAAAGATAGCAAATTTAAAACTATATAGTAAATAAATAAATTTGTTGAACGAACTAATTTAGATTTATTGTAAAAACTTTTGGCAACAATCACATGTTGTTAACTTGTGCCTTTATTCAGGTAGAGAATTATATGATAAATATAACTTTTTAATTGAAGATGATTATCAATTTTAACAACAACCATCAGAATCTGTAAATTTTTCTGATTAATTTGATATAAAATTTAAATTTCTAGGACAACCGTAGAGTGAAATATGTTGATATTTCGATATAGAAAAATAGGGGTCATTTGACCCGAAAAATCTTGACCTTTCAGTTGAAAGAGGTCAATGATACTTATACAAATGAAAAAGGAATATGTTAGCATCATTTTGACCTATTAATCAAAACCGACACTGTTGAAGCACCAGGGTAACTAGGGGAAGGGGTAAAAATTTCCAAATGTGAAATATCCAAAATTTGAAGGCCTTTTTTTTACAGGCGATTCGATATGTTTATAATTATTTAACCAAAACTTTGATCAATGTCAAAATTTATCAAAATGTAGTTCCAGATCCTTAGTATAATTAAGGAAAGTCTGTGACTTTAAAATTTTGGCAAAAGAGAGAAAATCGAATGCCGGTTACTTCTTCTCTTTACTCTTTCTTGCATTCGATAAGGACGGTTATATATATAATATATATATATATATATATATTATATTATATATATTATATATATATATATTTATAATATATAATATATATATATATATATAATATATATAATATAATATATATATATATATATATAATATATATATAATATATAATATCGTCAAAATAATATACTATTTCGGTTGAAACTTGGTACAATAGTAGTTTGGGACATAAATAAGAAGAATACGTTGAAAAATTTTGACAAATGAAATAGGAAGGGGGGGCTCAAGCCCCCAACCACCATTTTTAGGGGTTACAGGTAACCCAGAAGTCTCAAACTTGGACTTTTACTCATTTATTAATAAATGAAGTGACTATTGTGAATTTAAAAGGGGCGTAGCTAAATATAAGGAGTACTTTTACTCCTACGAGCCTTTAATGGAGTATACGGTATTGTATTTTGAAATTTTTTGGTATCAAAATGACACCGACCTCATAGAACAATTTATATCAATAAAATTTTATTTTGAAATATATTGTTGAATATTATATTGATTATAGTTATTATTTTTTGGCAAATAATCAAAATTTCATGGAAAATCCAATCAATGGTCTCGCACTAACCATAGTTCACATGGAGTTGGTTCGCGAAACAGATCATTTGCACCCTTTCAAATACGGCCCAAAGTGGCAAATGGAGTAAATATAAAAAATTTACGGACAAAAAATATCATACAATTCATAAATGTATATATATTCATAAAATGTATATATAAAATATATATAATATATATATATATATATATATTATTCTATATATATATATATAGATATATATATTAATGATTATAAATTTATATACTATATATATATATATATTATATATATATATATATATATATATATATATATATACTATATATATATATATATATATTATATATATATATATATATATATCATATAGTATATATATATATATAACTATATATATATCATATACTATAATATATATATATATATATATATATATTATATATATATATATATATACATATATACAACAAAAGGTGTGTACATATTAGATACCTTTCCTTATATATATATTATATATATATATATATATATATATATATATATATAATATATTATAATATATATATATATATATAAATTATATCTATATATATATATATATATATATATATATATATATATATATATATATGAATATATATTTAGTATATATATATTATATAGATATTACTATATAATATATATATATATATTATATAATAAAATATATATTATATATATATATTATATATATTATATATTATAATATATATATATATATATATTATATATATATATATAATTATATATATATATATATATATATAGTACTATATATATTATATATATATAAATATAATAATATATTATTATTATTTAATGTATGTATATATGTTATATATATTATATATATATATATATATTATACTATATATATATATAAATATATGTATACTATATATATATATATATATATATATATATATATTAATATATATATATTATATTTATATATTATACTTATATATATATATATATTATATAATATATATTATTATATATATATATATATATATAATATATTTATATATATATATATATATATATATATATATATATTATTTATATATATACTATAGTATAATACTATATATATATATATATATATATATATAATATAATATTATATATTAATATATATTATTATATATACTATATATTATAAATATATTAATAATATATATATATAGATATATATAATATATTATATATATATATATATATATATATAATATATATATATATATATATATATATTTATAATTTATTATATATATATATAGTATTTATTTATATAGTATACCTAATATACTATAAATACATATATATTATATATATTATATACTATATATATATATATATATATTAATATAATAATATATTATATATATATATTATATATATTCACTATAATTAATATTATATAGTATATATATATATATATATATATATATATATATATATTATATTAATATATATATATATATATATATATATATATATATATATAATATATATATATATATATAATTTTATATCCATATATTTTATATATATATTTATATATACATTTATGAATATATATACATTTATGAATTTATATATATTGTCGTAAATTTTTTATATTTACTCCATTTGCCACTTTGTGGCCAGTATTTGTAAAGGGTGCAAATGATTGTATTCGCGAGTGGTTGGTCTGAAATTGTGTTTGAGGGAGTCGTGATTGCATTAACCATAAATTTTTTATTATTTGCAAAAAATAATAACTATAATAATATTAATATTCAACAAATATATATCAAAATTAAAATTTATTGATATAAAATTGTTCTATGAGTCGGTGTCATTTTGAACCAAAAAATTTCAAAATACAGTACCGTACTTTAGTAAAGGCTCGTAGGAGTAAAGTACTCCTTATATTTAGGCTACGCCCTTTAAATTCACAATAGTCATTCATTTATTAATAAATAGTAAAAGTCTCAAGTTTGAGACTTCTGGGTTACCTGTAACCCCTAAAAATGGGGTTGGGGGCTTGAGCCCCCCCCCCATTTCATTTTGTCAAAATTTTCAACGTATCTTCTTATTTATGTCCTAAACTACTATGTCCAAGTTCTCAACTGAAAATAATATATATTTCTTGGATATATTTATATAATATATATATATTATTATTATAATAAATATATATATATTATATATTATATATATATATATATATATATATATATATATATATATATATATATATATATATATATATATATATATATATATATATAATATATATATATATATAACCTTCTTTTCTTCAAAAATTCTTAAATAAAAAATGTATACAAGTAATCCGGCATTCGATTTTCCTCTTTGCCAAAATTTTAAAGTCTCAACTTTCCTTAATTATACTAAAAATATGGGGCTATATTTTGTTAAAATTTTTACATTGATCAAAGTTATAATTAAATAATTATAAACATATCGAATCGCCTGTAAAAAAAAGGCCTTCAAATTTTGGATATTTCACATTTGGAAATTTTTACCCCTTCCCCTAGTTACCCTGGTGCTTCAACAGTGTCGGTTTTGATTAATAGGTCAAAATGATGCTAACATATTCCTTTTTCATTTGTATAAGTATCATTGACCTCTTTCAACTGAAAGGTCAAGATTTTTCGGGTCAAATGACCCCTATTTTTCTATATCGAAATATCAACATATTTCACTCTACGGTTGTCCTAGAAATTTAAATTTTATATCAAATTAATCAGAAAAATTTACAGATTCTGATGGTTGTTGTTAAAATTGATAATCATCTTCAATTAAAAAGTTATATTTATCATATAATTCTCTACCTGAATAAAGGCACAAGTTAACAACATGTGATTGTTGCCAAAAAATTTTTTACAATAAATCTAAATTAAGTTCGTTCAAACAAATTTATTTACTTTACTATATAAAGTTTTAAATTGCTATCTTTAAAAGTAAATTTGTCATTAAAACATTAATAATTCAAATTGATTTTTTATTTTTTGTGCCGTACAGGACGGTCCAAAGAATCAAAATCATCGTCTTGCACATTTGAGTATAAAGGCATTCAAAACGAGCTAAGGCCTTATTCTTAATTTACTGCTTTTCGTCAAAGACTCCTTTCTCCCGTTTAATTTGCATTCCGAATCGAAAGAGATTTCTACCAGATTCATTTACCAAATGCAGTATAAAGTAGTATAAAAATGTTTAACAAGACTTATCCTTCAGACAAGTCTCTCCTTTCATTTTTTAGAGACATCATCGCTATTTTCGGAAGCGACATGTCGACCTTAATTTTGGGCTCTTGGATCTTTTTTTTTTATAATTCCAGAGCGGAACCTTGAAATTATTCCATCGATAAACAGTGTTCTTAGGAAATTTTTACATAGGTAGTGTCATTGTTTTTATGCCTTCTGGACAACTTTAGGAATTCCCATTAATGGCTATCTAGCCCCCCTTCTCTCCTTGAAGATATATTTAACAAAAAGGCTTCAGTTTTGATTCGTGCTCATTTTAACTTTTGATAAATTTTGTGTTTTATGTATGAATTTAGCCCTCTCTTCAAGTTCCGTTCAGTTAGAACCGATCTTGTTGAAAGTAGGCAAAAAAATTCATACATAGTCATAGTATTTTTTATAGAACAGTGCATAAAGATTTGATTTGATTTCAATTTCGCCAACGGTTATTTGGTGGCTGGTTTTTATTACCAGACCAAATATCTGTGCAAATCACCTTTCAAATCGCCTTTTACTTCGCTTTAAACTTAGGGTCCAGTTTTGAGTAGGATGGAGAATCCTGGAGATTTTTGTCTATCTTTTAACTCCTCTTTTTTCGGTGAAAGCTTAAAAGTATAATATTTCAACTCACTTTTTATACAAAGCCATGTAGACTAATCTTTTTGTTTATTTTTTTAACATACAAACTATAAAATCACATTCAAAAAGTAAGACAAAACGCTAAAGGGAAAAATTGGATAAATAAAAGATTTTTGAGAAATTTTAATGTAAAGGGAATAATTAGGAAATTTTTAAATTCAAAAATTTGGATAAAAAATAATAATAAAAAAAATAAAAGAAAAAGAAAAGTAATCAAAAACGTAGAAATTGAAAGAGTAAAATTCATTATAAAAAATATTTCATTAAGGGAAAAATTTGTCTCTGTTAAAATCGAAAATAGTCAATTAAAAAATAAACTGTATTATGTCTAATTGCGCAACTGTTCAGTCTTGATAGAGGCTTATATTGAACAAATGCAAATAATTTTATTGATTAAGCATATTGTGCGATATAATAAAACATATATTGCTATGGTGACACGTAAATAAAGTCCAATCTGTTTAAAGTCTTAGAAAATACTGGTTAAAAACATATACAAATTCTATGCGGCTTAATTGAGGGACAATTCAAACAAAATAGACTGTAATTTGCCAAGTAAAATCACTCTTATATATATATTTTTATAAAATATATATATAATAATAATAAACATTAGAAATATTTAAGAACAGTCACAAATTGGTTGCATCCACGTGGTCTCAGAATTTACCTCATAAATGAGACAAAATGAAAATGCAAATTTCGATTGTATTTATTTCAAATATTCAAATTAAATATTTATAGTTATACTTATATTTTTTATAAATTTCAATCATTATCCACATATTTTAGATCGCATTATAATTATATATATACATCCATAGATTTTCGCTAATAATAATAATAATTGTTGACGAAGTTCAACGAGTTTTCCGAATTTTTTGTAACTTTCACTCCGCGATTTCCGTGCATAAATTGTAACTAGTGGTAATGGTAGACATAGTTTAACCCTGGTGGTGGAGCAAATATTAGAAATCCCCAGACAGAGGCTTCACCCCTGTCTTTTAGTAATAATTAGTTTCCAAGAAGTAGACATTTGCTTATTACGGTTTCTTCTTGTTTTCCTTGTTTTCTAAACAGAAACGAGAAACATTAGGAACTAAAATAAAAGTTTTTACATTGGGAAACTTGTTTTCTTCTAGAATAGCTTTGCATTTCTAGGATTGATATTCCTACAAATATAATTTATTGTTGGTAGTGCATTACCTAATAATATTACTTATATTATTATTATTATTATATTATTATTATTATTATTATAATAGCATTATCATTATTTGTTTTTGCCAATTTTTTTTTTTATAAATAATTCAACAAATTGTGTTTCATTATTATTATTATTATTATTATTATTATATATTTATTTTTTATTATATTGCTTAGTAGTACTAATTATAGAAAGTCTTAGTAGTGTACTGTTTATTGTTACCGTTATCACAACAAATTGTGTCTATTATTTTGTTTCATTATTTTCGGAAATTGATAGAGTTTTTTTCATCTTGGTCAACTCATTTAAAATATAAATATTTCAACTTTCAACAAGTATTCCACATCACGGTCCAAGAGAGATGCAGACATTTGTAAATTCACATCGTAGCTTGAAATAAAAAAAAAAATAAAAATATTCAAAAAAAATTTTTTAAGCGACTTCCATAGAAAAATAACTTAGTAAATTTTCATAACAATTTAAAGTAATTTTTGAATAACGTCAGATATATTTTTTTTTAGGGCAAAAATCATCAAAATAAACTGATTTCTTTTATGGACATTCGGATCTAATATAGCAGTAAATATTAAGAGTCAATAATTCATTTTCATTCTTGTATATATATAGTAATTCTTCTGGTCCACACGAGACCCACCAAACTTATATTACTATACAATTTATTATTCACTATTTTCTTTCTTTCCTTACTTTGCAAAAGTGGTACTGCGCCAGAGATTTGTTTGGAAGTAGGAAAAAATGTGGATTTGTGATCTGTCTTCATTAGCAGCTACGGGACTGGATATAATACCACATTTTAATTGGCGACCAACGTGGTCTAATCCACGACCCCATTAAATTTTGAAACATATATTTAGGCGCTAAATTTTTGTGCCTTAATACTTGGGCACACGAACTTTCAACAAAATTTATAAAAATTTAAAAATATTTTTATTAGCATAAATACTTTTGGCGCTTTTTAAAACTATTTTAAAAAAAAATAGTTTTTATTACACAAGGGGTTTATCTTGTGCATAGGCTTTGCCTACAAGGTAAATTAGTGGTGTTTGTACGACCACTTGGACCCGAGTGCAGATCCAACTTTGTTGGTTTTTTCCCCCAAAAATTATAAATTACATTAACTAATTGAAGTAGTTGTACCCTTATAAATGGTGGGTTTTTCGCTTTTTTTGTGTGTGGGAGGCTTACATGAGACATAAGTTCAGTTCTTAATCAATTTATTGCTCATAGAGGGCAATTCAATTAAATATTTATTAAAATTCTTGACGAATTTTTTCTTTTTTCTATAAAAAAAAAATGCTTTACTAAATCAAAATAAATAATTCTAAAGTTATTTCTTTAAAAATATTTTAGTAAAAATATTATTAATATTACAAAATTACATTATATATATATATATTATATAAATAATAAAACTTTCTTTTAAAGAAAATATGTTAATTCTATATTATATAATATTATAAAATATTTTTCATTCAATTGGAAGTTTTTTGAACTTCATTTACTTTTTTAACATTAGTAAAAAATATTTTGGTGTATGTGGAAAGACATACGGTTTTTTTTTTTTATTCACATAGTTTAAATTTTTTTTATAAAATTTGTGTTTTATATCACTTATTACTTAAGTGATATTTATATTTTAAATATTTTCACAAAAGTGTTTTTAATATTTATAAAATATATATATATTGATATATAAAAATAACTCAAGTGACTTGGGTCCAATATTTTTTTTTTATAAACATAAGTTATATAGTATTATTATATATATATAATATTACTTTTCAGTGATCCTCGTATAGGTATTCCACAATTCTTTTATCCGGTATTATATTTATTAAAAATAACTTAGTTTACACTTTGAAATGCCATGCTCGGTTGTAATAATGGAATCATTGTTTTTTTTATACAACAATTCCAGCGCTTTATATTGAGGCCGGTTCATCGGTTCAACATTTTTTGTTGAACATTATAAATCTTTAATCTTATAGTTTGAAAATTTTAATTTTTTTTGTGTTCAAGAATTTTTTTTTTTGTACTAAAGTATACTTGTTCTGGTACAATATTTTTACTTTTACAATTCATATTGTACTTGTATTTCATATATATGTATAATAATTTTTTATAAAATTAATATTTCGAAGTCAACATGGCTTCTCACCATCCGACTTTTCGGCCGTGACCTTGAGATTTAACTGTCTTCATACATCCAAGAGACTACTTTGCGGAGTCTCGTGGCGCAACCTCCATGAAAGTTGATTTCTGCATTTATAGTTAATACTTGGAATACATCAGTTGGAATCACTTATTAAAAAATTAGAAACTTGATTTAACATTAAAGATAATTAATAATAACTAATAGGATATTTGCGATGAAGAAATCGCCCTTTTAGAAGATGATGTAATTTCCTTTCAATAAATTATTCTTGAAATATTTTTAATGTCAAATATAAAATTAAAAATATACAAAAACCAAAACCTTCACGAAGCAAGTGAACTATAGGTCTTAATAGATGATATTTTTTGAGGCCAAAATTATTGATGAGAGATACCTTTATATATAAATATCATTATAGTTAATAATAAATTATTTATGGTGAGTTGAAGAGGTATAATCCTCTTATGACAAAAAACCATTACTTCTTAAGCAAGGCTTTACTGGGAGAAGCCGGTCAATGTGTCGACTATTTTTACTTGTATAAATAACTTATACAACTTGAAAATGTGCTTAATCTTCTATTGATGCATATATTGCTAAAAGGCATTTACGGCTTTTGGAGTGTGAGACAATCTCCATCCTCTTTTGAGACGTAATATTTAGTAAAATACCTTTTGTTTAAACTTGTTTTTATCAATCATACTATATCCTCTGAATTTTAATTCAAGCCTTGCATCTTTTGCAATTCACTGAGACATCATTCGTCTATATGTGAAATGCTTGAACCAAAATCATCCTCTGAACCACTGACAGTGATTCAGAGGACATTGACGATCTCATCATTTTAATCAAAATACACAGTATAAAATATTTTTGAAAATTTAGAAAATAATATTAAAATTAATATGTTCAAAATTTATAATCATGAAATGAACATCCTGTATATTTAGCAAAATATATAAAATTACATCAAACATAATTTACCAATTATATAAATCTATATCGCAGAAAGTATCATTAAAAATATAACAATAATGTCCTCTTAGAAGGCACTAAAATTATTCTCATCTTTTGACTTAAATTGGTTCTCCCTTCCCTTTACAGAGAAGTGGGAAAGACATTTTGGACCTCCTTCAACTTTAAAAATCCTTCTTATCTATGAGTATGTAGAAGGTCCTCCTTTTTGATTGGCTTCTCCCCATCGAGTAGGAGAAGTCCTTGATTATTTTCAAGAGGAAGAAAATTTAATACTTATCAACTATTGATATATAAATAATAATAAAATAATTATAATATTTGAACGATTGTTATTTTTGTATTCAGCAGATTATGAGGGAGAAATTACTATCGATTTGTGGGAATAATTTTAATAAAAAATTGAAATCACTCATAGCTATGAGTAAAACTTTTGTGAAACTTTCTTGTAAAGAGCAACTCAAATTCATATATAAAAATTTACAAGATTAAATTTGAAATTGCTGATATTGATTTTTGGGTAAACCTCTAAAATGGTCAACATTTTCTCAAAAAGAATTGTTGTACTCTTAGACTAAATCGATATTGGTCATTTTAGTCAAATACAATTTGTCTTCTCCTCTATAGAGATAAAGACTTTAAAACTCGATTATAAAATTGCACTCTCTCTTAAAGAGAAGTACTGCATACCATGTTCTTTTGATTAAAAGAATCTACTCATTTTTCTTTCGAGGAAAGAAATTACATCAGCAATAAAACATCGCTTCTACCAAAGAGAAAGTATTCACAAAAAGGAGGGAAAAGGTGTCTCATTTGATAATGACCACCCACCTCTATATTACCACTACAGGTGAGAGAGTAATTATGAGTAACTCTGATTTCCTCTCATCTAACCACCTTAACATAACTCTTTGAATGAAGAGTTATGCCCCTCTGAGGAACAGGAGGACCTATAACCATGGGATATAGTCCCTCTTCCTCTAATAATACTTTTTTACACAAAGTGAGTAAAATTGATTACAAAAAAACACCTTGTCCGGGAACTTTTGTGAACGGACTTCTAAACATTTGAATAACTAAGGGGGATAGGGTTTGGAGCCACTTATCAAGATTCTATCTACCCCTCTATTTGTCAAACTGGTACTGTGGCAAAGTACTCTTTCATATTCTTTTGTATATAGCAGACTTTTTTTTGTATCTTTTTGTTTCTTTTTGTTTGCTCTGGGGTTTCTGCACCCCTCCTTAGTTTGAAATGTTTAGGTTTAAGTTGTTTTTAAGTTTCTTTTTTGGAAAATTGTATTATAGGTGAGATTACACTGTAGGTACTTATTAAAAAATTTTATTTAGGGTAAAACATACCCTTTTTGTTTTTAGTGGAGCTTTTTCGCGCACTAGTATATCTTTTATAGGACAATGTCAATTCAATACTATTTAGTTTTAAAGTTCTTCTTCTCCCCTCTCGAAGGTGCCGGAGGGGGGGGGGGAGCTGTAAATAATGCGCACCATTACATATTTGTTTTAAAAATTAGTTCCATTCTTTTATTGTCTCAACTGAGACTTGGGGATAGGGGGAGGTGTTCCCCCCCCCTTCTTTTGCCTCTGCGGAGGTTGGTGAAACAATCACCTTATCATAAAATTAATTTTGAACAATTTATATTGTCTAACTGAGACTTGGGGATATGGGAGGTGTTCCCCCCTTTCTTTAAAATTTGATAACATTTATAAAATCTATTTATTAAACAATTTGTATTGTCCTCTGTTTGGAGACATGGAGAACTCTACTTTGAATTCCTCTTCCCATATAAGGAAGTCTTATAGTATTCTCTATTTGGAATTTCTTTTTAGCTTACCTCCTCATCAATGGTTGGTGTAGTTTATATATTATTCAAAAATTTTAACAATTAAAATTTTATAAATTTCAATTTATTGGAAATTGCGAGCAAACATTTCCTTAAACTGATATCATTGTACTTTCGGTTTTCTTTGCTCAATGAAGGGCAAACTTACTCGTGTAATCGTTCATTTGTACCTCCCCCTTTTATTATTTTTTAATATTTATGATTCTTCACGAAAGAAGAGTCATTTACTTCATTAAACTTCTTCCTCAAAGGAACCATTGTCAGGCAACAACCTGGCTAAACGTCGGTCAAAAGCTATATTCATTGAATTAAGCTTCCCGTCCAACTGATTATTATCATTAGACAACATAAAAACTTATCATTGATAAATCTTCTCTTGCTAATGATGATTAAAAAATAATCTAATAATTATTAATTCTACTTAATTTTAAACGTGAAATTTTCCTACTTTAATTATGTATGTTGCTCTTTAAAATATTAAACTTTATTTTGTACGGCATTATGGGTTTTCTTACTTCAGGGTGTGTGTGCCGGGACATACTGACTGTGTAATGTAATTTCAAGTGCCTTGTATATTCGTTTTCACAAATACATTTACTCTTCAGAATAAAGGTGATGACTAATAATATTCTTCGAGAAACAGTAGTTTTGGGATGGAAATTTCTTTGGGGGAGGGTTTCCCGTAATTTCCTGATGATACTGTTGGTGGTTCGGGTTATACTTAACCACTTTTTTTTAAAAAAAAAAAGAAGGAACAACCCCTTTTAATAAAATCAGGGTCGTTGCCTTCTGTTGTGGGTGATATTTTGACTAGAAGGTGCAAGAGTGAGAGTGAAAGCTGAAATTTACGTGTTCCAGTGAGGGAACCACAACAAAGGTTTTATAATTCCTATCTTCAAACGTTCACTGGGAATTGCAAAGTATACTTATTTACTTATATTTTCTTTCACAACTTACGAACAGATTATATTTTTTCTGTTGTGGTTTCCTTTGGTGTGGAATTTAATGTCGTAAATTTTTTATATTAACTCCATTCACTTCGTGGCCAGTATTTATAAAAGGTACAAGTGGATGTATTCGCGCGTGGTTTGTCCGCAAGTATTGAGAGAGTCGTAATTGCACTGACCATCATTTTATTATTAATTATAAGTAAAATAATATATATATACTATAATCATTTTTTGTATAAAAATTTAAAATTTTTAATAAAACTGGTTTTCACAACTATTGCACCGAGAAATTTCAGATTTCAATACCGTAGTCTGATAAAGATTCATAAGAGTAAAGTACCCTTTATAATTGGGCTACGCCCTATTATAGATAAAAAATATAATTCATTTTAATAATAATAGTAAAGTCCAAGGTTTGGGACTGGGTTACTGTAACCGCCAAAAATGGAGTTAGGGGCTTGGAGCCCCCCGTATATATTTTGTTTAAAAATTTAACCGGGATTCTTCTTTATTCATGCAATGTGGATGTTGTGCTATTTTAGAAAAATTTATATTTGATATATATAGTATATATATATTTATATTATATATATATATATATAGTTATATATATTATATATATATATATATATTAGTTATATATATTATATATATTATTATATATATATATATATATATATATATATATTATATATATATAAGTATATACATTTACACAGAACCTCAAAATTGATAAAATGAAACTGATACAATATAACCGGTTTACATGTAAGTTTCTTTTGACAAGTTTTGAAATCCTCAAACCCTTTTTTCAAATTATATCTAAGAGGAATGAAGAATTAGTTTTTGATGAGCATTATTATATTGATCAAAGTTGTATTTAAGTAATTATAAACATTTCAAGTCACTGAAAATAGGTTTCAAATAACTGAAAATTCATATCTGAAAGTATCCCTTCCTCCTCCTCGCTAACCAGGTGCTCCATAAGTGTCAGCTTGGTTAGTATTTCAAGATTGATCCCAACATCCTAAACTTTTACTTGTATAATGTCATTGACCACGTTCGAAATGAAAGGTAAATTTTCTTAGGTCCAAAGGACCATAATTTTGTCTATATTTGAAATTGTGGACATTTTTTTTATCTGTCAAATGTGGTCTAAGAAATCAAAATTTATATCAAATTAATTTCGAAACGATTACATAGCAGAGTTCTGGTATGGTGTGAACTGTTTTTGTTAAGATGATACTTAACCTAGCTTCTAGAAAAATTAATTTCATATCCTGATCTTCTATGGATAGCAAAAATCGTCCTGGTTATAAGTAACGTGATTGGAGGTGCAAAAATTGCGATTGAAACTTTCGGGGTTAATTGTATCTTTCTTATAAAATAACAGACGTCTTGTATTAACAATTTATTTATTTAGTATATAGGGTTTTTAAATTTGCGTAATTGTCTTGTTGTAGTGTAATTTTGTGTTTGTGATAGAGTACTAGTCTATACTCTCGATAGTTGTGATGGTTAGTTTATATTTGGTTAAATATATTATTGTCACGGCTTTGGTCGGCGTGCTTTTCTCGTAGACTATAAAAGTAGCGAGAGCGACGAGGGAGACTCAGCTCTTATAATCTTACTCACTGCTCTTTTCAACAAGTATAGACTCCGTCTTTGATATGTGTGATTTCCGGAGGTCAGAATAGAATTCTACAAGATTCCATTTATAATGCATTAACGTAGCATAATATTTTTTATGATGAAGCTTGTTCCTCTAATGAGGCTTCCCCCATCATTTTTAGAGGTTCAGCGCCGGTTTTTGGAGGCGTCTTACCGACATTTAATTCAGGGTTGAGAATGATTTTTTTTTTTATAAATTCTAACGAACATTGAAAACTTGTCCTTCCGTTTAAACAGTGATTTTTAAGGAATTTGTGGTAGGTATGTCATGATTGCCTTTTCGGACACTTAGGGACCCACTAGAGGTCATTGCTGACATAACCCTGTTCTCTTGCAAAGTCATTAGAGTCCAAAGGGGCTTTCAGTTTTTGATTCGCTACACGCCATCTATCAAATAAGTGTAGTGACATATATATATCGCATCAGTCTCTTCTGATTGAGTTGTCTATATTGGAATGACTCAAAGTTTTTGATAGTGGCCACACGAGTTGAATATATTATGTTTAAGTAACTTATTATAGAATAGTTCCAGTCGTTGGATTTTATCCGATTTCGCCAGTTATTTGTGGTAAACGGTTTTTATACGGACATATTCTGTTGCAAATCATCTTCCAAGTCGCCCTTTTATATGTTTACTGTCGTCTTAATTTAGTGTCGTTTTTTGATAGGCTGGAAGAATTCGAGGTTTTTTATCGTATTCTTTTCTTCTTCTTTTTTCGGTGAAGCTTAAAAGTCTAATTTTACATACCATTTTCCCACGTGATGTTATATTTTTTTTGTTTATTTTTTTTTACACATGCAAACATAAACATGTTTCAGAAAAAAATTAAGCAAAAGCTAAAGGAAATTGGGAAGTAAGAAGGATTGTTGGGGGGAATAAGTTTAAGTATATAAGGACATTTCTGTTAGATCAAATTTCACTTAGATAGTGTAGGATCAAAAATTACGCTCAATCACTAAAAAATGAGAATCATCTGTTAGTAATTGTTAAAACTTGAAATTAAATTCCAAAGAATGTAGTATATAAAAAGATTAAAAATTATTAAATAAAAATCAAAAGAAAGTTTTTTTGTAAATTCAGATGAAGTTTTGCATTTTAATGTTCGTGGTTACATTTTCCCAGTTTTCCCATAAAATGTTATTTGTAACAAAGAAATTATTTATTGTGAAATGAAAATCAGTCTTTTATATATATGTTTATTAAAATATATAATTAAATTATAACTATTTATTTAGAAATATTAAAAAATACCTGATAGTTTTGAGTCACGGCTTCAGAATTTGCCTCATAAATGAGACAAAATCGGAATGCAAATTTTTTTATTTTATTTTATTTCAAATATTCAAATTAAATTTTATAAAGCTTAAATTATAAGTTTATAATTTCAAATATCAAAGTTGATGGTTTAGATCCATATATATATATATATATACATCATAGATTTTCGCCGTAAAATAATAAAATTATTGGAAGGAAGTTCAACGAGTTTTCCGAATTTTTTGTAACTTTTCACTCCGCGATTTCCGTGCACGTAAATTGTAACTAGTGGTAATGGTAAACATAGTTTAACCCTGGTGGTGGAGCAAATATTAGAAACCCCAGACAGGCTTCACCCCTGTCTTGTAGTAATAATTAGTTTTCCAAGAAGTAGAAATTTGCTTATTAAGAATTCCTATCTGTATTCCTTGTTGTCTGAACAGAAACAAGAAACATTAGGAACCTAAAATTTAAAGTTTTTTAGCATTGGAAACTTGTTTACCAGTATCAGGCTCCAGACTTTATTCCTACAAATATAAATTATCAAAAATAATAACATTATATAATTATTATTATTATTATTTATTATTTATTATTATTAATTATTATTATTATTATTATTATATTATATCATTCATTTATTTTAGTGTAGTTAGTTATACTGCTTTTATTATTATTATTATTATTAATTATTATTATTAATTTTATTATTATTAATTTTATTATTATATTATTATTGCTTCATAGTCTAATTATAGAAAGTCGTTAGTAGTGTACTGTTATTTTACCGTTATCAGAACAAATATTGTTGTTTATTATGTTTCATTATCTTCGGAAAATTGATAGAGTTTTTTTCATCTTTGTCCACTTCCGAAAAATAATATATTTTCAACTTAGAAATTATACTACATCTTGTTTGATAACGTGGTTACACATATTCGAAATTCCAGAATAACTTCGTATATAAAAAAAAAATATAATTTCAATATTAAGCGACTTCCATACTAAAGTTAGTAATATTTAATAAAAGTTATAGTGGGCAAAATTCAATTAAATTTAATATAGACAAACTTTTTTCGTCCCAAAATCATCATAAATAAACTGATTTCTTTATGGAGCATTTGCTGGTCTATATAGTCAGTATAGTTAGCATTGAGTAATAATATTCTTGGCATTACCCTTGTAATATATATAGTATCTCTCTGGTCCCACGAGACCACGGTGTTAGTAGTTTATATAGTATCAAATTTTATACTTCACTATTTCATTTTGGTCCTTCAAATGATCGAGCAAAGTGGTACTTGGGCGTCAGAGATTTGTTTGGAAGTAGGAATAAATGTGGATTGGTGATCTGGTCTTCATTAGCCAGATACCTGGGAACTGTGATCATAATCACAGATATATTGAGTATATATTATAGTAGTATATATATATTTATATATAGTAATTATTATTATATAGTTATTATTTATATTATATATATATATATTATATATAGTATATATATATATTATATATATATATATAGGTTCTATATATATTATATTAGTTAGTATATTTATGCTCCGAGTTAAATGTATACGGAAGAATGTAAAGTGTAATGATTCATAATTGTCACCTCTGTATTAATTGTAATATTATTAAATCTGTGTTCGATTCAATATTAGCATTTTTTGTTAATTTAACGTCAATTGAAAATATTGGCAAAGATCAATAAATAGGGAAACACTAAATAAAAGAGTTATTTACATGGTGATACATTAATTAATGGGATTAGTTTAGATTATAGAAACAACTATATATATAGTATGATTCAATGGATGAAGAGAAGTTCAAGCCAACGCTTGTTTTCTTATATAGTCTGTATTTCTCAAGCGTAGATGTCGATTTGGGCAAATAGATTATGATGGGGTCACGTGGGACTTCTTCATCTGCACAAGGTGCAAACTATTATTACCAACTTTCTGAAGCTTTTTCGGATAATTATCGATGTTAAATTAATAACATTTAAATAATTTTACAGATTAAATATTACAAATTATTATTTGTAATAACAGTATTTAGCTTTTAGTATTTAACTTAATAGATAAATTTAATTGAATTAAATTTATATAATAGATATATAATTAATATAATTAATAAATATAAATCAGTGACTTGGAGGAAGTGACAACTAACCTTTTCGTAATCTTGTAGAGTTTCTTGCGCTGATTATTAGAAAATTAGGTCTTTCTATGGGGTTCGGAAAGCGGTTGCCTCTTCACCTCCTTTGTAAATTTTAGTTCTGGGTGTTATTAGGAAATCTTGTTAACAATGACACTTCCATCATTGATTAGTGTAGCTATAATAAAAGCCACTATTAAATTCCAAGGTTGCTATGTTGAATATAGATTGAAAGGGAGCCGGCTTGAAATTAAATCTTTACACAAGCTTCGTGAATTTTTGAGACAGTTGCGATTGGTACGTCTTTTCTCCGAAATAATAAAAGAAAAGAGCAAGAATTCAATAAATTAAGAATTTGAGGAATTCAAGATTGAATCCGCTGATATGCGTGGAAAATTATCATCGCTGTATTTCTTTAAATCCTGCCGGGGGAAGAGATGACACTACTTTGAGTAGGGCGTCATAAAATACAAGGAAGATTCAAGAAGACGATTCTTCTTCAGATTCGTCCGATGAAATGACAAACTGTCTTCTAGCAGCTAAAGCAGCTCTTCTGATAGGCCGATCATTTCTTCTGTTCATTTGACTTGAAGGATTTGCATCAGGAGAAGCTGGAGAATCATTAACTCCTGCAGGAGGCGCTGCAGGTGAAGAAGACGCAGATTCTGTACAGGATACATTGTGGGTAAGAGACAGTTCAAGTGGGTAGAGAATTTTGATGGGATATAGGTTGACTTGACCTCCAGGAGTTCTGACAAAAACGAAGCGCACTTTCCCGTCATCTCCAGGTAACAGTTGTGTGACTATGCCTATCTGCCAGAAAGGTCTTTCTTTAACAGGACTCTTGATGAGTATAAACATCACCGACTTTTACCAGATTGTTCCACTTGATTTGATATAGATCTCTGCTAGTCTCTCGAAGACCTAGCAGATACTCATTATACCAACGAGTTCTGAATTCTTCAAATTTCTCTGAAGATAGCTTGATTGACCTAATAAGATCTTCTCGAGCTTTTGTGGACGAGCTCCAAAAGGGTTCTTCTGAACTATGGCCTGGTAATACAATACTTGTTCTTGAATGGGGCTTTAAAAAACAATTGGGCGTGAGAGGAATCACATCATTATCACTTGAAGTGTAAGTTAGTGGCCGAGAATTGATAGCGTTAGTGATGTCTGAGACAGTGATAAAGTCAAAATACTCTAAAGAAGACCGACCTATAGTCTTGTACAGACAACTCTTGACTATACGTAATAGTCTTTCCCACAGGCTCCCGGTCCATGGACTATAAAGAGGAATGCGCTTGTGAGTGATGTGATTCTTTCGCAGCAACTCCCTACCCTCTTCAGATACAACAAATGTCTCCATAGCGTCTGTTCCTTGACGGAATGTTCTGGCATTATCACTATAGACAATAGGAACACCATGAACATTAATGAAACGCTGAAAAGATTTGTAACTAAATGACTTTGATGAATATTGGTACTAGATCCAGATATATTGCTTTAATATGGAGACAAGTGTATATAATTAGAAACATTTTTTGAGATTTATTGGAAACTTTGGTCTAACCCACTAGTGCTTTGTAAAGTCTACTCCTGCATGTTTAAATGGACGGTAAAATCTACCTGAGCTTTAGAAAAAATTTGTAAACTTAGGGATATTGGAAGCAAAGTATTACAGTTTTTTACAAACCACACAATAGAAAGAATTTTTTATATGAGCTCCTCGAACTGAATGTTATCCAATATCTTAAAGGCGGATTCTTGTTCAAGTTTAGCGATGACTTGCCTAATTCCTTTTGCGTGTGCAAATGAGCATGTGCTCTCACTTTAGAGTGGTAGATGGTGTTTTTACACAACAGCACAGGTGTCAGCACCTTCAAATTCGTATAAATTAGGATCGTGAACGACCTGGTTCTTAAAAGACCATTAATCAAGAAAAGATCAATTGTTTACGAGATCAGGAGGTTTTCTCCTCGTAGATGAATCAATTTTGACTTTTAAAAGAATTTCTTTCTTTAATCTACTTGTAGTAAAATTAATTTATTTATTTAAAGAGAGATATTCCTACTACTCGCTCTACTATTGTTCTAATATCTCTTGTTTTAGCCAAAATCAGTATTTGTTTTTAAAAGTTGCAGAAGAGACCCAAAACTTGAAAATTTTGACATATTTAGTACGGGAGGATCTTTGGCTTCCTGAATTATGGAAAATACGGGGGTCACTGGATCGATTCCTGAATTTCTTAATTCAAAACTAGGCAATTATGAGAAATCGAAGCAAGCCAATCCGGTCGAAGACCAAATTGAGTTTTCTTTTGAATTCAGAGAGGGGTTATTCCTCTTGTAAGTAAGTCGGAGGCGGATTTTCGTTCCGGATCAGCACGATCAAAATTTTGGAATGGAGTGAAAATTTCATTTTTTATGAAGAACATTGTGATATTCCTGAATGCGGTCCTCACAAAATTTGTTGTTCTTTTGTCTTGTTTAGATCCATGCAAGTTATTCTGCGAATCTTAGTATAGAATTGAGATGTTATTGACGGTCTGAAAACTGAACATGAGAGGAGAAACTTATCAAAACTGAAGGAAACATTTTAAATGCAAGAAATAACCGACATCAGTTCTAAACAAGGCAATGTTCTTCCCTTCAGAGGAGCAACTTTACCTTTAGCCCATAAAATCTGAGGATCTTTCAAGCTTGAAGAAATATATATGAAAATAAACCCATAGCAGTGTGTGCTAGCGTCACAAAAATATCAAAGACAAGTTTCATCGAGGCATGACTCAAAACTGATTTTGGAAGACCCGTTATTTCATATAAGGGCAGACGAGTCGCTTCTACGAAGCTTTTCCAGGAATTTTTTATTTCTGGGTCCCTTTCGATCGATGGCTCTCATTTCATTTCTTTTTTCGCTGTTTCTTCGATGCGAGAGGACGCCCGAATAGAAACCAGGAATTATATATATGATGGCAAGAGGGGTAATACAATTATTGACACGGGTTCAGATATGTAGTGTGCCTTTTGTGGAGAGGTAATGTGGATCTGGATGATTGTGATAGGTGACTTCAATTGAGAATGTCCTGTGAGGATATTTTCAGATAAGCGTAATTATGTCTTGCTTCCATCGGCGCACTGTATTGAGAGAAAGGTTTTCTTCTGGTTTCAAATTCGAGAAGGCGCTGAGCCTCGGGTTAATTATGTTCAGGAAGAAAGATCAAAGCCACCCTCTTTTCATACGAGAGATGGGCGCTGGAAAGAACTTGTTTTATAGTGCGTCTCAGAAGAAATGTGTAAAGCAAAATTAATCAATTATAGATTAATTCCTTTCAGGAGAAATGAACAAGATCAGAAGTATACTGATCAGCAATGATGGACGAATGACTGCATTGTCAAGACGAAAGGCTTACTGCTATGCAAATATGATGGTAGTTGATATGCTGCGGATATCGGCCCAATCTTAATTTTCTTCCGTAGAACACAAATCTATCTTTTTGTCCTCTCTCAGTTTTTGAGGACGTATTGTCAGGTAAGGCTTTATGTGGGAAATTATCTGGCTCAATAGAGCAACAATACTTGTTGGGTTGGGTTCTTAAAGAGAAGTGAGAAGTGGGCGGAAGAAGATGAGTTCAAAGATCGAACGTCCGATGATGAATGAGGTTGATTGCAAGAGACGGAGACCCACCACCTTAAACTACGAGTTTTTTGAAGATGGGCGCTAGTTTGGTTTGTAAGACTTGCTCAGCAGTCTTTTATTGAAGGGCGGTGGTGGTTATGAGCATTGAAGTTATTATAGTTTTGAGGTGATACTTGAATTGGCTCACTTCCCTCTCTGGTACTGTTTGAAAACATCCCAATATGCAGATGAGAGACCCTGTCTTTCCAGACGTTTTTTAACTCCACGCAATGTAGCTAAGGCTACATGATAATTAGAAGGCACTTCATTGAGAATATTTTATACCAGGGTAACTCTCATGATATTTCTCTCCTCGATTGTCTGATAGAATTTTTGAATGAACATTTCGTCGATAGAGCCTGATCTGGCTGTTTCATTTATATCTAATTGAGTTCGAGGCTGTGATGTTTTCTAGGCCAAATAGACATCTACGATGATTTTATGTGGTATGCAGAGAGGGTCAAATAAAGAGTGCTGCAGAAGGATGCGTGATGGTGTCTCATAGGCCTTTCGGGGATTTTGCTGTTGTCATTAGATGTAATGGCTGAAGTGAAGTTGTTTACTATCTCTCCTGTCACGATCGTCTCGCTTGAGGAAGAGGGTTTCAAATGGCGGATTGCTGCTTCTCTAAAATGGAAATCTGGAGATGGGGTCAAAAACGATTTGGCTGGGCAAATGGGAAAACCAAATTTGGCATGGTTCATGGCTTACTTTCATAGCATCTATGAATTTTGGAAGTGCTTCATTGAAGGGAGATGAATCAAGTTCTATTAAACAATCCAATTTGAAACGCTACTTTCGTGGTTTACTCATAAAACGGTCTGCAACATGATATCGCACTATAATGAAACATTATTGATAGAGCCCATGAGTTTCACTGTGGAAGCTAACATAAGACTAGGATCTATTAAAAACAGTTTTTTGAAATTTGACACAAACAGATGTTCATATCTAGGTCTACTTTACGAAATGACTTCCTGTTCCTCCAAAAATGTCTTAATGGAACTGGTGTGCACAGGCAGGAATCCACTTCCACTTCCAATTTATCCAAAATACAGCTATTGAAAAAACTTAGCTGCGAACCAAAATCCAATACCACTCTTGCAGTTACAATTTTATTCCCTCTTTTTATTTTAATGGATATTGTCGGAAGAATTTGGCCAGATGAAGTGTTACCTGTATTTATACAGATATTGTTTGAACCAACATCTTCATCATCAAGAACTTGAGGCGCTGAAGAAGTAGATGGCTGACTTGTGGAGACATCTGCACGATCTCTTTTTGCTTTATTCTTTGCATTTGAAGAACAAAGAGCAGTTATGTGAGCACCACTCTTGCATGTGCCACAAGGACGACTAAGGCCAAATCTTTTTGCAGGGCATTTGGAAGTTACATGTTTCTTGCTGGAACAGTTTGCACACATTCCCAGTTCTATGCAGCGCTCCCTTCGCAAACTACCTGTTGGATAAATTTCACAGCCACTCATCGGGTGTTTTCTATTACAAAGTTTGCATTCCATAAATGAAGCAGAAGAAGGAACACCACCTCCTGAAGAAGTGGAAGAAGAAGAATCTTTTGGAATAGTAACTTTAGACTCTTTAGACTTTTTTACACTTGTAGTGTTGAAGGAAGAAGTTCTTCTCTCTTTATATGAAGATTCTGTTGTGTGAAGGGGCACTTTTATTCTTCTCTTTGGCACACCAGCAGTTCTATTTTCTGTCCTTCTAGGATTAATGTTTATATAGTTACTCAAAACCAAATTGATGGAAGGATACTCAATCTGGGAAGTTTTTAGTTTGAGTTCACCGCAGGAATATAGGAGGAAGCTTGTCAGTAATTAAGTGACTAACAAGAGGTTACCTGCTGTTTCCTCCTCCAGGAAGTCCAAACGAACTCTTCAGTCTTCATGCTAATTTTTTGCACGAACTTCTGACAACAGAAGAACGATAGCCTCTAAATTCTATTAATCCAAAACTGGTGCTGATCAAGTTTGTGAAGAATTGTGTCCACTAGAAAAGGCACATCCAGATACACCTCCTTCAGGATTTGATAGCCACAGAATAGTTCTCATCAACATTAGTTAAGTGTTGAATCCTTCAAAGCAAAATTTTGAAGATGACTTTTCAAATATTGTAGTTTGGCTGCGTTAGAAAAGGTCCTTCCTACAGCCGTATACATTTTCAAAGGAAAGGAGAAAAGATCTGAACGAATGTTTATCTTCTCCACCAGAAAAGTTTTGACACTTAAGAGCTGGAATTTTAAGTTCTTGTTGTGGCTTAAAATTCTTCAATATAGAATGTAATTCTTTTCGTGAGACCGAATCACCCTCCTGCGAAGAAGCGGACTTGTGGG
>JABUQX010029612.1:0-7500 GCA_015478945.1 Trachelipus rathkii
TTGCATGTCTGATTTACTGCATTTACTGATTACTGCCCTTTAAAATCAGTAAACTATTACAATTTCTATAATATTTTAATCAAAGAATATATTTTATGTTATGTTAGATAAAACTTTGTTTATGTTACGTTATTCGATGCGTCTGTATGATAAGTTAGACAGGTTATGAATAAATATTGTTAAATATTACTGTGTCAATGTAAAATTACGTTAATATGTTAGAGATATGCTTCGAAAAAGTATGAATAGGTTACGTTTTGTATGCAATGTTAGTTACTTTACTGGTGTTAAGCTTGGAACTTTGTTATTGTTAAACAGTTTCAGTGTTCATGGTAAGCCATGCTGCTTAGTTGATCGTTGCTACATTATTCTTCTATTCTTATGTATTGCTATGCTTAGCTTTATTAATGTGAAACATTGTTATGTTAGCATATATTAGCTGGTTAGTATATAAAGAACTCATTTTTGTGCTATGTTTATCCCAGGGCTGCGGAGCCGGCAAATTTTTTCGCTCCGCACTCCGCCTCCGGCCTCAGCAATTGTTAAAATTACCCGCGCTCCGACTTCGGCTCGCGGCCTCAAGCATTTTAAAATTACCGGCTCCGACTCCGGCTCGGCTCCGCATTTAAATTACCGGACTCGACTCGGCTACCGAGCTCCGGCCATTTTAAAAATGTTCGACGCTCGACTCGCGCCTCCGCTCCGCTCCGATCTAGTTTATATCTTTCTCCATTTACAGTCATGAAATCATTTATTCTGATACAAAATTTTGAGGGTATGATGAAATTAAATGTTGTTAATGACATCTTTATTAGCTTAGAATTTAAAACTTAGAAAATATTTATAAAAAATAAGAATTTTAAGAAATACAGAAAAAGAATCATTCACTTTCTTCTAATTTTTAATATAATTCCTCTTTGAACGATGAACTCCTGACAGTTACGTAATTATAATTTTATATTTTTTTCCTAAAAGATAAAAATCATATTTTAGATCATACTTAAGTTTAAATATATTCCCGTTGAACTATGACCTGAACATATAATAAACATAATTTTATTCAAACAGATTTTATATCTGAATAATATATAATACCGTATATATATATTTATATATATATATATATATATATAATATAATATATTATATATATATATATATATATATATATATATATATATATATATATATTATATATATATTATATATATATTAATATCATATATAAGTAACCGTATAGTATATATATTACCGTATAAATATATAGTATATATATAGATTATATATATATATATAGATATATATATTATATATATATATAACTATATAATAGATACATATATATATAAATTTATATATATAATATTATATATATTAATATATAATATATTATATAATATTAATATATATATTAAAAATATATATATATATATATATATTAATATAATATATATATATATATATATAATTCACTTTCTCCCTAACTTTTAAAATAATTTCTTTGAACAGCCGCACATATTAATATAAATTTATTCAAACAATTTTCTTAAAAATAAAATTCATCAATAAAATCCTCTTTTAACGATGTCCTTAGATCCGATTTTATTATTTTTAAAGCACAAAATAAGCTCTCAACATTCACTTGAATTGGAGGCCAAAGCTGTAATTGTGCAAGCCGCATCTTGCAAAATTTAGGATAGCATTGATTGCCTCTTTTAACTGCCAAACTTGATTTTTTTATTTTTTACAGCGTAGATTTTCATTATGTCCATACTAATGACTTATGAATTAATTACCTTTTATTTTCTAGGAAGATATTTAGTGATGGTCTTTAAACTAAGTAGATGTTCTTTCAGTTTTTCAATCGAATTTTCTGCATGCTTTCAATTTTTCCCATTATCTGGCAAATTGACTTCTTCATCTTCATCTGACAAATTCACAAGCGAGCCGATTCCTGAACTGCTGAATATTGCACTCCGCACCCAGATTTTATGTTCAATAGCGTGTTCATTTTAAGTCCTAGTTCACAAAGAACACTCCTAGCTTTTAATATCAGGTCTTCAGTTCTGAGAAAGATTCTAAAACAAAGATTGTCGAAAAAATAATTTTATTTTCAGTTAAACATTCTTCCTTTCTTTTCATGGAATTTATTTGTGTTTTGCTAAAATCCGTTCTCTATAAAAATTTTTGCCAGTCAAGTCTTCTGATGAATATTTTTTGTTTAAAGTATAGCGGTGTTTAATATTCTTCGAGTGTTCTGATTTGCTTCCCACTGACCAGTCGGAGCAGCAGAAGTCAGACATGTACGCAGCCATCATACTACTACTATAATCTTTAGTTGCAGAAGCTTAGAGCTTAAGACATGTACTTCCCCATCTGTCTCTTGACTAAATTGCACTTTTGTGCAGCTTTGATTCTTTAGCAACTTGCATTAATTTTGGGCGTACGTGCTGCTTTTGCCTATTTGTCTCGCCCGCCTTATAAGATTGCTCTGCAAGTATTGGAGCACCATCACGCACTGCTAACTGCAAAGTATGAACTCCACATCTCATGCTGTGCAATGTTAACGTTCATCGCGAACATAGTCTTTTCATAGTTTTATCAAGTTCATTCTGAAAACAACTATTACTTCTTCGTTTTCACAATTCAAAATCAGATCACATTTACCAGCCTTCCTAATTCCTCACCTCATTGCTCCTATGTTAATTTTTCATCGCTAACTGATCATGTTTGATGCGTATCCGTAACCCATTCCTATTAAAGTGCAGTCTATTAGTGAACCGAAATTACTCTTAATGTTTTAAGATGTCAGTTACAGCTTCTTGAATATACATCGCAGAAATTCTTGCAGTATTTATGTCCTTTTACTGCTAACGTTTTACAAATATTGTTTTTATCTTCGATCCACATATATAAACATATGACAAAATAATTTAGCTTTGCCCTTGTGTAAGCATCCATTTTAAATGCACAAAGCGTCCCTTTTATGCAATTTTTAACTATTTTTTGTTTATTTTTTCTTCTGAACTATTTTACAAATCATTTTCTCCAGTCTAAAGACTATCCAGTGCTAAGCCATGTCTCCACACAGCGCTTTAAATCCTGGTCATGCATCATGGTCATGCTCAGTATCTGAAACAACATTAAAATCAATTGATTTTGGATTCGTCACTACTGAAACATTAGGTTTATGGCAACTGAAAAAGTTTTCACTTTCGTCTGAGTTTTGAAATTAAAGCTCGTTTATCCCCATGCCATTACTTTAGCTTCACCTCTTTTACAATTGCAGCAATGTTCTAAGGCATATAGCGTTTTAAATGCTCATTAATTAAGGATCAATAATGTATTTGCTGACCCATGAGTTAACTGTAGTTAGTAAGACTCCTTTGTGCATGATCCGTAAAACTAGACTGCTTTCCATCAACTAGTGTTAACTATTATCAATTACAAATGAAGTATTTTTACATCAGAGCTGAGTAATATATCAAATACATGAGCGCTGTTTCGATTGATTTAGCTTGACACAATAATTTTCTAACGCATATTAACTTAATTAATTAAAGTTATCTATAGAAGTACCGAAACTTTTTTATTATTGAATAATAAATGATACATATCAAATTTCTGTCGAAAAGAGAATATATTATATATATATATATAGTAATATATATATAGATAGTATATTATATATATATATATATATATAATATATATAGATATATATATATATATATATATATTATTATTATATCATAATATATATAAAATTTGAAATATTGAATATAAGATTGAGGTGATTACTCCTCAATTATGATAATATAGATATATATATATATATATATATATATATATATATATATATATATATATATTATAGTATATAAGTATAATTTATATATATATATATATATATATATATATAATAATAATATATATAAATATATATATATATTATATATATATATTATATAATATAATATATATCATATATAATATATCTATCTATATATATATTATATATTATATTATATATATTATATATATAATATATAATAATATATATATATATATATATATATATAATATATATACTATATATATAAATAATATCATATATATATATATAATATAGTATATATATATATATATATATATATATATAATATTATATATATATATATTATATATATATATTATATATGATTTATGTATATCAAAATTTTTGTAAAATCAATATTGTGTTTAATCTAAAATATAAACTATAGAAATTATATATATATATATATATATATACTATATATATTAAGTATATTATATATATATATATATATAATATATATATAGCGATATAATATTTGATATATTAATATTTGAGGAGATCACCTCAACCTCTCACTTTGCAATAATTTTCCAATTTTATTATATCGTAGATTAAAATTTGATACAGATTATAAATATATATATATATATATATATATATATATATATATATATATATATATATATTATATATATATATATATATATATATATATATATTCTCTTTTTTCCAGAAATTTGATTATGTAGATGTATAATTCAATAATAAAAAGGTTCAGGTACTTCAATAGATAACTTTAATTAAGTTTAACATCCTTAGAAAAATCATGTCAACTAAAACAAAATCGAAAACACCTCATGTATTTGAATATTTTACTCACTCTGATGATAAAAAATACTTTCATTTGTCAATTTGAAATAGTTAACACAGTTTGCATCGGCGAAACAGTCAGTTCGCAAATCATGCTACAAAGCGCGAGTCTACCTAACTACAGTTACGTCATGGGGTCACAATAGCATACTATTTGATCCTTAAATTAATGTAGACATTTAAAACGCTATCTATCCAGACATATGCCTGCAATGTTAAAAAGAAAGGTGAAGCCAAAGGTAATCAGGATAAACCTTTAATTTCAAAACTCAGACAAAGTTGAAAACTTTTTTCAGCTTTGCCATAAACTTGTTCTAGTCTATGTTTAAGTGACATCAAAATACAATTGATATTATATATAGCGTTGTTTAAAGGTTAGTGACCATTATATTTCTTGTGCATGACCAGGAAATTTAAAGCACTGTGATGGAGACATGGCTTAGCAACTGGAAGTTCCCTTTAGCACTGGAAAATATTTGTATTAATAGTTTCTAGAAGAAAAAATAAACAAAAAAATAAGCTTAAAAATTGCCGATAAAGACGCCTTTAGTGCATATTAAAAATGATGCCCTTACACCATGGGCAAAGCGTAAATTAATTTTGTCAATAGTTTTAATATATTTGTGCGCACGCAGCATTAAAAACAATATTTCTAAAACGCTAGCAGTAAAGAAGAAAAAAATACTCAACATTTCAGCGATTGTTTATATTCAGAATTGTTGTTACTGACATTACTTTAAAAAATTCGAGAATAAACAAGAGACAATAATTAGCCTTAGTTACGCGATAACGCCTATCAACATGTATCATGATACGCATTGAAAAATTTAAAATAAGGACATATTGCAGGGTGAAGAATAGGGGAAAGCTGCGTAAATCTGAATACGATTTTATGAATGTCAAAACGCAAGAAGTAATAGTTGTTATTCAGAAATGAACTTGATAAACTATGAAAAGACTATAGTTCGATAACGTTAACATGCACACATGCAATGTGGAGTCAACTTTGCCTTAGTAGCAGTGCGCTGAATGGTCTCCACAATACTCAGAGCAAATCTTATAAGCAGTAAGCAGGGCGAGACAAATAGCAAAGCAGCACGTACCCCAAATTAATGCAAGTTCTAAAGATCAAGCTGCAAAAGTGGCAATCTAAGGTCAAGAGACAAGATGGGGAAGTACATGTCTTCTTATGCTCTAATAGGCCTTCTGCCAACTAAAAGCCATTATAGTAGTAGTATGATGGCTGCCGAGTACTTCTGAACTTTCTCTACTCCGCACTGTACAGTTGCGAAACTGAAGATGAACTTGATCTTTATCGATAAACCCAATTGTTTTTTCGCTCGCGCGTTTTGCACTCGAAACCGAGCGTAAAAAAGGATAATAATAAATATATTTCTCGAATCTTTATTATAACGGTTGAGAAAAAGAACATGCGCTTAAAACATGAAATAAAATATATTTATAGAGTTTTTAATTAAAATCTCGAAAGGAAAAGAGTAAAAACAAATAATTAAATCGAAGGTTAAAATTTTATTCAGAATTAAAAATAATTAATCGAATTTGAACAGAAATCTGGGCCGGAGTCAGATAGTTCAGCAGTTCAGGAATCCTCGCTGTTTGCTAGAAAGTTGTTTGTAGATGCAAGATGAAGAAGTCAAATTTGCCAGATAATGGGAAAAATTGAAGCATGCAGAAAAGCGATTGAAAAACTAAAAAGACAATCTACTAGTTAAAGACATTCAACCTAAATATCTTCTAGAAAAATAAAGCGGTAGAATTCCATAAGTCATTAGATGAAATATGAAAATCTACCGGAAATCAAAGTTATCAGTTAAAGAGGCAATCAATTGCTACTAAAATTTTGCAAGATGCCGCTTGCACAATTACAACTTTGCCTCCTATTCAAGTGAAATGTCTGAGAGCTTATTCTGCTTTAAAAAGAATAAAATCGGATCTAAGGACATCGTTAAAGCGAGGATTTATTGATGAAGTTTATTTTTAAGAAAAAATTGTTTTGAATAAATTTATATTAATATGGTGGGGCTGTTCAAAGAGAAATTATATTAAAATTTAGCAAAAAAAAAATTTTTATACTATATATATATATATATATATATATATATATATATATATATATATATATATATATATATATATATATAATATATATATATATATAATATATATTATATTTATATATATATATATAATATATATATATATATATATATAATATATATATATAATATATATATATATATATATATAGTATATATATATATATACGCCGTAATATATATATACGGATATATATAACTATATTATATATATTATATATAATATATATATATATATATATATATATATATATATATATATATATATATAATAACATATATATATATATATATATATATATTTATAATATAAATATATATATATACGGTATATATATATTCATATATAAAATCTGCTTTTTCTTGAATAAAATTATGTTAGTATATACTATTCAGCTCATAGTTCAACGAAGCAATTATTTTTAAACTTTAAGATGAATCTAAAATATGATTTTTATTCTTTATTAGCGCAAAAAAATAATAAAATTATATACGTAACTGTACAGGGCAGTCATTCGCTTTCAAGAGGAATTAATTAAATTTAGAAAGTGCATATGATTCCTTTCGTATTTCTTGAAAATTCTTATTTTATTATAAATATTTACTAAGTTTTTAAATTCTAAGCTATAAGATGTCATAACAAACCATTTAATATTTCATCATACCCTCAAAATTTTGTATCAGAATAAATGA
>JABUQX010029613.1:0-15000 GCA_015478945.1 Trachelipus rathkii
GTATAGTCGGAAGTCGTTGTGAGATTTAGGTCATAACGAAGAATGTTTCCTGATGTTCATTATGGTGGGGATAGTAGTCTTAACCGCTCTGTACAAGGTCGGAGAGTCAGCACGGAGAGGTGAAATTTTAGGAAGAATTTATATATATAGTGTCTGGATTATTATTAATTAATTGGTGATTATTGATTTTTACTTTTTAGTTTATTATTATTAATTGGAGTTATTTGCTGATTTCTTTGTTTTTCATTCTCTCTATTATTATATTTATTATTATTATTAATTATTTATATATTAAGTTTTTTGATTTTTATTTTCTCCTCAACGTTCTAAACATTAATCTTCACTTAAAATTCTCTCTCGCAGTGAGTTATACAGGTCATTTTAGATTATTTTATATTTTACATAAGATTTTCAATTTTTCGGGTTTTCGAGTGGCGCTCCTCCATTGTGAGATCGTTCGCGTAGAACTCTGTTTGAAAACATCTTCAGAAAAAGAGACTCTCTGCTTGTCGTTTTTGTTTACACAGGCAGAATAGTCGGTTCCTCTATTAAGATATTTGAAATAATTAATAATATATCGTAACAGCTATCCAAACATATCAAATAGATAAATTGATTTTTTCTGTGTTACTTTTGAATATAATTAAATACAAATTACACCGGTTATATTGTGATAATAACCGGCTATCAATTCTACTCGTTTTGATTGGCTCGTTATTAATTTTGTTTTTAAAGAGTTTGCTTGTAATATTTATGAAGGCCCACCAGTTTAAATCTGTGTGCTCAACTTTAAAATAAAAACTCCGCCAATTTTAGTTTCTGGAACATCTTTTCACATAGATCCAACTCTTTTACTTTTATACTGTGAGATTTTTTTTCTAAAGCTCGGCATAATGTATAAAGAAAGGATATTACTAATAGTTGAAATATATTATGACCACAAATGTGCACACCGGAATCTAACGTTTTTTGCTTATTAAAGTATTGTTTGACATAGGTCAAACGAGTTATTGCATTGTTTCGAGGTACTGGTGAGGTAAGTGATAGATTTGATATTTTTGTCCATAGTGTGTTACCCAAAACAGATTCTGTCCAGCTGAGTATAACCTATTCCTCTATGTTTGTACGCTACAGTCTAATTACTACCACGCTATTTTAATTCCTCAGACGATTATCGATATTTTGACCGTCACTTCGTTTTGTGTTAGAAATGTATTCAGAATATGCTATTAGAAATACCATCTCTGTTAGCCTGTTAAAGGATGATCGCATCACGAATTGTCGGGAGACTAACATGTGTTTGACCTACGCTCGAGAGTGACTTATTAATTTTTTGAAATTGGCTGTCGCTCTCTCCGTTATTGAAGGTAAGCTGCGGACATATAACTTGAACTTATATTTTTAGATCACTATCTCTATCACCTTATTTGTATATTATATCTAAAGCAAATTTGTTACCAATCTCTTTGAAACGAAGAAATTTTATATTGTGACTCTCTCTCTCTCAGTTAATGTTATAATTCTTTATAGTATTTAAATTGCTTCTAAGGTTTAATTAAGTGTAAATTTTTTAAAAAGTCGCTACATATTTTTGGGCGAAAATTTATGATCAACATTTGGATTAATTAAGTCTTTTACATAAAGTGCGGTTCAATTCTTCATCTCATAAAGTTTTCTCAAGTTGAACATAGAGTTGTTACAATAGATAAATAATAATCTTTACGTATGATTTTTTTGTTAAATAGTTCGTTTGTGATAATTTTTAGTTTTATAAAGATACAACCTAGTTTTTTATTAAATGTGGTATGTTCATATAACATAGAACAATTATCAGTGGGCGTGACATTTCGCAACTTAGTGAGCCTGATTATTTTGTATAATTTGATTGTCCGTTTAGAATTTAGTCAATTGATTTAATATGATGTCTAATATTTCAATTACAAACAGATATGCCTTTTAATTACGTTTGTTTCTGATAAATGTTGAGGGATTTTAAGTAAGTCCGCATAGGGACATATCTCTATATTTAATATATTATATTATGCGTCAGTTCCTGGAGAGCGATATTGTAATCTTGATTGTATTTATAATACTATGTTCCTTTAATAAAGCTCAGACTATGGGAGTGTAGAGTCGATCCGTACGATATCCTCTAAATAGATAATATCTGTCTTCCAGTATGTGTGTGTTTAAAGTAATTGTATATATGATTTCCAAACGCAGACTGGAATTTTATTTTTTCCAGATATTGGACAATATATGAACGGATCTTGCTCACAGCTTTTGTATGGATTTTATTTATGTCCTATATGTTTAATGGTACCCAATCAGGTCACTCCATCAAGATTTGGTAGAAAATATTTGTAATTCTTTAAAATTTAAACGCGGTTCATGTATTGCGGCATTCGACTAATGTAAACAAGCCTCAACTATTAATTTTAATTGATTTCCAGAGCTGAAAAGTAAAATAGTAATTTGTCAGCATTCAGAAAGTGTTATGCAATACAATTACTCTTCGAATCTGGTTACGAAGCACTTCCTATATTTGTAAGTTATTTTTTTATGTTCAATACGTTTATCAAGTTAATTCCTAATAGGCAATACATTGAGTGATCAGGTAGAACAAAAGATGGTCTCACATCTGAGTGATTAGTCCGGCGTAATTCTACGTTATTTTGGTTTGTTATTGGCTCTTTCAAAAAGTTTTTTTTAGGAATTTTGAATAAAATTTTACATAATGTATTCTTTATTGAGATTTTAGCTCTCTCGAGGAATAGAAAGATTAATTTAATAATGCTTGTTCAAATATATGAGGTTTGGCCAAATTTCCAGTGTCATTTTTGTAACCGTTCGCACGATAGCATGATATTACATTTATCGCTCTCAAAAGTTGTTAGAAATTTTTACTTGAAGTTTTTTGTTATAGTGAGTCATATTGTGTGTATTGTGTGGGAACTCCATTAACTACTATCAAATATCGAAGGATTATTTTTCTCCAAATGTATCGATTTTTAATTGGCCAATGAAAAATTCTTCTCTTTTGGTGTGGTGTGTGCATCATTTCATATGCGCCTCTCCGCGTAGTAAATGAATTAATACATCTCTCTCCATGCTCATTACTTCATCTATATTATATAATATTAATTTATTATTTTAATATTGATTATTATTATCTATACGGATTCATTATTATATCTCTCTTCTCCTTAGTGGCTTATTATTATTTTCTCCTTTGCATTATTTTTATTATATTGCAACACTGAAAATAGTATCTTCGTGGAAACCATCCGGACATTGTTTATAAGGCTGTTTTTATAATATAGAAAGATATAAATTAATCTTGCCATATATAAAATTCACGAATTATATTACATTTTGTGATTGTGCCGAAACTGTAGATATTTTGTTGTGTGCATGTGTGGCGTTGTCACCTAGGCACATCTCTCTATAATGTTTCCTCTCCTAACAGCCCCGTGACGAGATACTTTAAGCTCACTCACTTGTTTTGGGAAAGAATATCCCGGTACGTCTTTATAGCATTGTGGTTGATTTAGACTTTCATTGGAAACAGTGTAAGGGGTTATTATGTTTTCTATTCTGCTCCATAAACGCTGAAAAAAAGGAGATTTTGGTTTTCTCGCAATACAAATAGAAGTCTCTGTTACCGCTCTCCTCTCGAAAAGACGTAATCTTCGTGTTGTCAGATTTTCAGACCAATTTCTTTGAATTTGCTACTGGCGTGGAGTCTGGTAAGTTCGGAAGTCGGGAGGTCACGCGGAGTCGAAAATTTTTTTGTGTGTGACTCTGGGATATAGTCTCTGGATTCTGTGAGCGATGTTCTTGATTAGGAGGAAAGGTGGAGTCAGAAAATATTTTGGTGTTAAGTGTGGATTTAAGGTGGAAAGTCCCCTCACAACAGCCCTCTGTTACCATAAGCTAAAGCGAAGCAAAAATGTGTTCGTGGAAAAGAGTCAGATAAATCCAAAATTTTGAGTTTTTAGCAAAACAGTCGGCGCAAGTCAAATGACCACGCTATATGTGATTCGGAAGTCAGACAGATTGCTCTCTATTTTTTAGCGACTCGCTCAACGCCAACTGAATAATACTTTATTACATAGTATAATATTATAGATATATAACTCTCGGCTAGTACTACTATACTATATATTTATATACAGTAGTTATTGATTAGTATTTTATTATAGTATCATTAATAATATTTATATTTAAAAATTGTATATGATGTGTGTAAAGTATATAGTAAATATAATAAGAGTACTCAGATATTATATGTAGGTATATATATATATATATTATATTATTTTATTATCTATATAGCAACAAACTATATAAGGTAATATATATTATATATATAATATATGATTGCCTATAGCAGTCGAATAATTTATAGTATTTAAATATAATATTATATATATATATAAGTAAGATAATATATATATACTTATATATTCAGTACCCTCATTATATATATATATATGTAAACCTATTACTCATAATTAATTATTAATAGTTATATAGTATAATATATATATTATATAATTTATTATTAATAATTAATGTCATATTATATTGATTATATTATCTCATATATATGTAAATCTTATAAAGATAATAATTAATACTCATCTCTCATTATTACAATTTTTTATTATATATTTATACTTTCTCTCTCTTCAAATAATAAATATAATTATATATTTATAGTATATAAATTTATATTATTATACAAATATTACTCCTATAGTGAATATATATCTAGCTTAGCTAACTACCTGTATATAAATATATATAATTTATTTTAATTAATTAATAATATATTAATATTATATAATTAATATATTATATATACTTATATTATAATATAATATAACAATATATATAATTATATATCATATTAATAGAAATATTATCAGTTTTGGAAACATCTGCATTTTTAATATTTACATGAAATATAATATACTATATTATTAATATAATATATATTAATATATATACATATATAATATTATATTTTATATATATATAATATATATCTATATATATAATATTCTATAATATTAATATTATAATATATTATATTATATATTTAATATTATTATTTATAATATATTTATTATAATATAATATATATATTTATTTAATATATTATATATTTATTTAATTATATTAATTATATATATATTATTATATAATTATATTATTATTATATATATAATATATAATATAATAATATTAATTTATATTATATTTATAATTAATATATATAATTGTATATAATAATAATTAAATATTATAATAATTATAATATATATTATATAATTAAATATATATATTATTATAATATATTACTTAATATATATTATATTATAAAATATTAACTATTAATTATCATTATATTTAATAATAATTATATTATATGATATATTATATAATTAATTATATAATTTAAATATTATATTATAAAATATATATATAATATAATATATATAATATTAAATATATATTTAATTAAATTTATATTATATTTTAAGTATATATATTATTATAATTATATATATATATATAATATAATTATAATATATATATATTACTATATTAATATAATATAATATTATATATATATATTAATATATATTATATATAGAAATTATTTTAATATATATTAATTATTATATATATTTATTAATAAATATATATATATATATATATATAATATTATAATATATATTTCTAATATGATTAATAATATATAATATAATATATATTATATAATTATATATAATATATTTCACCAAATATAGTAAACTTAATTTAAATTATATATAATATTTAAATATATTATAATCTATATGTGTAATATAATAATATATAGCTCCCTTTGCATAATCATTTTAAATATAAACATTTTTAACCAACAATTAATAATTTAATCAATTATAATTGATATTACATTAATATAATAAATAATATTTATATATATATATAATTAAATATAATATTATTTTATATTATATATTTAATATATAATATATATATATATTAATATTATATATATAATTATATATAAATGCACGGCGACTATAAAAACAATTATATAATATATTAAGATATTAAATAATAGATAAATTTTTATAAAATATAATATATATAATTAATATATATAATATTAATTATAATATATTAATATATATATTATTAATCATATAATTATATTAATTTAATTATATATTAATATATTAATATAATTATTCTATATTATATATAATTAATTTATATAAATAATTAATATATATATATTTATTATATTATATATATATAATATATATTAATTATACTATATATTATATATATATTAATATTATATAAATATTAATATTATAATTAATATATATTATAATATATATATATATTAATATATATTAATAATTATAATAGTATATATTTAAATTAATGATATTATAAATACTATATAGTTATATATATAATTAATTATTAATTATATATATATTTATATATTAATATAATATTTAATTATAATATTATATATAATATATATAATATTATAATTAATTATAATATAATATTATTATATAATATATATATTATAAAAAGTTACTCACGGTAGTGATTACTGCTCAGTAGTATATTTAAGTATCGAGAAGATTATATAGGTGTCTGATGATGATTCTACGTTATATTGATAATTATATATATGAGTCTCGTAGTATAGTAATGTATAGCTTCGTTGTAGCATAATCATATATACGTTATAGTAATAATATTATAGTTATTACTCTTACTCTAGGTGATAAGACGCAAAATATATTGTCCTCTCGGACAGCGTCTCTGGAGAATTTCTCTCTCTCCGGGTGCATGTCTCTCTCGCTGCTTTTAAACTTTTAAATTTCTGTAACTCTTTCTTGTGCAAAGTTATGAGAAAGAGGAAGTAATTCTCTTAATCGGCACGGTTAATGTGTCCGGAGCGAGTGTGAAATTATTGTAATATAATGTAGAGGGCGAAGAGAATGTACTCTTGAACTCTACGTGTTCTTTTCGATTATTTGATACCGTGGACTGGGAGTGCAGATACAGTTACTGACTTATGTAAGCTCAGTACTACTTCGGTGAGGTTGTCTCGTATCACTACGGTCTGTAACTGTTATAAGTTATACTTTCTAAAAGGAAGTAACTTTAAAATGTCGAAATGCTCATTATTAAATTCTTATTTTGAAAAAATTTTCATGAATTAGGGTTAATTATTATATCCTAAAATTTTACTTCTTTAGAGCTTTAGACATTAACTAGTCTAAAATATATTTTGAGAAATAGATACGATAGAAAAATGATAATACTCACGTCTTTATCCGGTTTATTGTGAAGGAAAATTATATAAGTTATTTACATGCATTCATTTTTTCTTAAATAAATTATGGTTAAAATATGATGGTTCAACGTATCTTGAAAAATATTTTTTATGCATATTAATAGTACTTTATTAACATTTATTAAAAGATAATTTTTTAAATTTGATTTTAATTGAAATATTTTTGGTTATTTATAACGAGCAAATGATTTAATTTAGATCTTGGACTTTTTTTTCTTGATTTTCAAAAAAGTTATATTTTTCACATCCAGAAAAGCGGTCTAATTGATCCAGTATGGCAATTTTATTATTCATGATATTGCATATCTATATTGAATTCTTTTTTTTTTTTTTTTTTTCTCGTTTCTCAGGGTAAACGAGACCAAATGAGTATCTCTCATTTTAGATTAGACCATTTTATGAACTTCTTTGTATGTAATTGTAAGGCTTTTATAATATTGATTTTCTTTTACATTAGTCACCATATTTTATTTTAATTTATTTTCTTTCTTTTCATTCATTTGCTCTCCTTTTCTCATGTTTTAAAATTTGCTCACTATTATTTAAAATTATAGTTTTAACTATATGAAAAGAAGATGAAAATCAACCTTATCGCTGTTCTCATTGACCTTTGCTCATCTTATTTACAAATTATTTGAAACAACGAAATGATCAATACCTCTCTTAATTGAAGCTTTCTAAAGAACTGAATGAAATAAGATATTTCCACTACTTCTTAATATGTTAATTTCAATGAAGCAGCGTCATTCAGTCTGTCATCAATGTATTTGGAATGCGATTTTTAAATTTGGCAATATTGTTTTGCCTCTCTTTAGGTGGTATCTCTCTCTAATAGCAACTGTTCTCTCACCTTTCTCTGCAAGTAGAATGCCTCCTCTAAAAAGGAAAATTTTCAAGCCTTGCCTCCGCTCATATTCCCTCATGTCTGTTTGTTAGGTAAATTTAGTAGTCGAGAAAGCACTTTTTAAACTTGCAAGTACCTTGAAGTTAATTGGAGCAATTTTTTTCATTTTTAATCAAATTTAAACTCTGTTGGTTTATGAATATGTGTAATCGAAGAAATGTGAGCAAGAGAGATCCACTCCCTAGCCTGTAACATTACTCTCTCTCTCTGCAATAATATAGAAGGCACCGCCTCCCATGCCATACAGCCACTGCCCTTTCACTGTATAAGTTATTTTTTCAAAGGCCTTAGTTGTATATTTTGAAAGAAGTTATAATTGTGTCGAAGATTTTGCCGAATAGATAGATAAAGGGACTCAGTTCTCGAGGCATTGAAAAGAACCAATTAGAAATGCCAGAAAGATCAGAGGTCAATTGCTCCAAGGTCGTACTTGAAATTTGAGTTTGACGTCCTTCAAACTGAAATTATTAATGAAGGGTGGAATCATTAGCGCAAGAGTTGATAAGTGTCGAAGTGACAGACAAGTTAATTGATGAAAGTATGAAAAGAGTCGTCATTAGGACAGAACCTTGAGGAACATTACCATTAATAGATTTAAGGAATGAACTGTGGCCGTCTGCAACAGCTACTGCTACAGAACGACCCGAAAACAAATCCGAGAGTTAATTCTTATTTTATAAAGAGAGAAGAATCCTTCATTTCTAAATTCAAGTACAGAGAATTTACTTTATTTATAGAGAGAAGGAATAATGTACCAAAAAGAAATCAGACAGAAATTCTTATATATAGAGAATGGAAGAATATATACCTAAGAATAGAAATCAGGAAGAAATGTGCTTGCAATATACTATAGAGAGAAAGGAGAAATAGCCATACACGAAAAGAATTCTGGCCGTCTGCTAATAATACTAGTGACTAAGAACGACCCGAAAAGAAATCAGAGAGAATTCTTATTATAGAGAGAAGGAATAAATACCGAAAAGAAATCAGAGAGAATTCTTATTATAGAGAGAAGGAATAAATACCAGAATTAAATCGGAGAGAATTCTTATTATAGAGAGAAGGAATAAATACCGAAAAAGTGAGACTTGAAAATCAAAGCTTTGAGCAAATTTCTTTCAAAAGCTTTCGATATGTTTAGGACCACATCAAGAGATTCACCGAAGAGCAGAGGATCAAGAATCAAAAGAGAAAAGGAAAGGTTTACCAGCTGAGTGTTCCTTGCGAATGTCATACTGAGAATCAAAGTTAAGATTTGAAGAGTTAAGATGGGGACTAGCCCAAATGGTCGACAGGTCAAATGGTCGACCCGCCATAAAAAAAAAGCCCGAACAGGCCACCGCAGGCGTTAGGATAAGTTAGGTTAGGTTAAGTTAGGTTAAATTAGGTTGTTAAGTTTTGTTGTTAGAGTTTGTTAGAGAAACTCTAAATAACCAGATTTTTTTTTTACAAATGGCAATCCTTTTTCCTGTCGACCCATTTTCCAAATCTTCCTGATAAGGAAATATTCAAAAAAAACTTTGGAAAGAATGGAGGTTTAAGTGAAAGAACGAGGTTTAGAGAGTTGAAAATTCTTTCCCCTTTCTTCGGCATAGGTTGAAGGAGTGCACGCTTCTAGCTGGAAGGAAACGTTAAAGTGGAAAGACGAAGACGAAGACGAATCAATTTACCCAGGCAGGATTCAAACTCAAAATCGTAAGTTTTAAAGAACAGCAGAAGGGAGCACGATCAGGACCATACATACCCCTTCTTAGTATTAATCTCTGAGATAACAAAAATAATATCTTTAGTTGAAAATTTAATGTTAGGTTTAAATGAGTTTGAGGAGGTGGAGAAGGAGGATTAGCTCCAGAATCTTCTAAAGTATAATTATAGGAAAAAGATCAAAGATTCAGCTTTAGCGAAAGGTAAAACGGCAGTTGTGGTGAACGGCAGTTGTAGTGAACGGTAGTTGTGATGAATGGTAGTTGTGGTGAACGGTAGTTATGGTGTCACAATGGGAAAAAGGAAGAACCAAAGTTAGAGCCGACATTCTTTTATTTACAAAATGCTAGAAAGAGCGAGTGGAAGACAAGCTAGAAAGGTTATTTCATTTTCTACCAAGGAATGGGTTTTAAATGTAGCAGAAAATAGATTTTACACGATTCGTAGATGAACTATGAGTAATAAGAGTTTTTGGAATTTAAAGGTCTTCTCCACATACATTAATTAAGTGCTCGGTTATTTATCCCATATTACTTGCCGCATATTTTAGTTAAACTAAAAATATATTTTAAAATTTAAGTATTAGTGTTACTCGTTCCTAAGGAACAATCATAAGTATCCCATATTTCAGGGAACTTGAACACTTAATTACATATTATTTGCCAAAAAAAGAAATTTCTTTAGTTTTTACCTTCCGCAACAACATTTGGGGAATACTTATTACGAATGGGTTTCCCTGCAAAGTCTTGTGGAGGTTACTTAATCCATAGTAAGAATTGCCATAACTTTTATGTGAGAGAGACCTTAAAGAGATTACAACTCAAAACTCCTCAACACATAATCTGTAAGAATTTATAACCAAAATAATTCACTTCCATAGCATATTTTCATTTCGAACATTTCATTAATTGTAACAACGCCAAGTTTGATTTTACTTTTTAAAATCCATAATAAGATCTTACAATTTTTTGAAGAGGTTATGATGAAGTTTTATAAAAATTTTAACCAGGTCCCTTGCGCATGCGCAGTGGATGACGATTTGGTCGGGATCGCGTCTTCGGTCCTGGGAATGTGCGGGAATTCCCATTTTTTGTCTTCTCTTCGGGTATAGATGAGGGATCAGCGTCTTGGGCAGAAACGTTGTCCGTTAATACGTTTTATGTGATATATAGCGTATATGATATATGAGTGATATATATTTATTATTTATGCTATTAAATAACTATATTATATATATAATCGTGTGTGGTATACATAATTAATATAATAGTATAAATAAATATAATATTATATTATTTATTAATATAATATATTATCTTATATTTATATATAATATATATTATATAATATATTATTTAATATTTACATATATATATATGAATATATATATTATAATAATTTATTATATTATTTTATTATTATAATATTATTATATTATATATATATTCATTGTAATATAATAACTTATATATATATTATACCATAAATATAATATAATATATTATTACATAATATATAATTATATATATATATAATTATATAAGTAGTATAGCTTAATTTGGTTTCCGGTGCTTGTTTGCGAACCCATCGTCTGTGGCGAGCCGAAGGAAGATGAGGTATGGTATGGGTGGTCTCTCTATGGATGAATATTTGTATCCTACTATGCTTCTTATCCATATATATATACTTATATATATATATATAATATATATATATATATATATATATATATATTTATATATATATTATATATATATATTATATTATAGATATATTATAATTATTAATATAAAGTATTAATATATATATAAATATATTATATATTATAATATATATATATTGCGTGACTATATATTTATATAATATATAAAATAATAATTAATGTATGTATATAATATAATATTATATATATAATGTAGCTATTATTATTATATATTTATAGTTTACACTTATCTATTATATATATTATATATATATTTATATCAGATATAATTTTTTATATATAATATATATATATATATATATATATATTTATATATATATTCAAATTTCTGCTGAATTTTTCCGCTTTGAATAAAATGTTTTCATATTTTTTTTTTTTTCCTTTTTCATTTCAAAGAATATTTTTTAGTGTCTTTTTTAAAACTTTCAAATGAATATTTAAATTCATTTTTTGCCATTACCTTATTTTATACAACAACTAAGCACTAAATGTAGTCGTTTTGTTCCTACTAATATAAAACTTATGAGACGGCTTCTTTTGCTTTATTTATATGAATTCATGCATCGGCTTTCTCGGAAACGTTTATTCCTTTACTGTTTCAAATGCCTTTCCAGTCTGTATTTCTCTTTTCCATCTTTCTCTTTCCTCTTTTCTATTTCCTCGTCTCTCGATTCTGCATGTCCTCTTAAACTCTCCTTATTCTCTTATTCTCTTGTTCCTTTCTAATTTCTCTTTCCTATTTCTATATACTCTATTTCTCTTTTGGCATTCGTCTTTATCTAATTCAAGTTTATCTCTAAGACAGTAAAAGAAACGATTTTGGATGTAAGTAAATTTTGTTCCAGATAAATTTTAATCTCCCTTCTTTTTTTTCATTCTTTTCCTTTTTTCCTTTCTTTCCATTTTTCATTTCTATTCTTTTCATTTTCTTGTACATTTTCTTCTAGTTCTTTATTTTCTGCAAAACTATATTGTTTCTCATCTCTTCCACTGTCCCTTATCTGCTCCTCTTCTTCAACATTACTTTATCCTAATCAACGCGATAACATATATAAACCTATTTAGCGTGAATTAAATAAATTGTAAATATTCATTTGCAATATTTAAATTCTCGTCTTGTCATAAAATAAGTTGGTGGACTACTTTTTATATTAGTAGAATGTCTTTTCGGCGCTGAAAATTTTTTCATGATAATTTTGTCATTTTCTCGACCATCACTCTGTAACCTGCAAGTCTCGAGAACCCAATGGTTCCCATCACAAGGCTGAAGAAATGTTATGATCCTTTGCAGTAAATGATATGAGTAAAGAACTGAATTTTTTTATGAATGCGATAAATATTATGCAACCAAATGGAAATTCTCGACCGATCGATCCTGCCTAAACCGCGAACCTCATTGGGGTCCACGAATGTATTCAGAGAGAAATTCCGCAGTGCTGTTCAGCTAATCAAACCTGGAAGGAGATGGAATTTAGCAAACAAGATAATGAAACAAATATGCACAATAAGGTCGAGCAAATTTCATTTGCTTTGCTGGTGTTAAAATTTAGCTTTTCTAAGGAGCTTTCGAACGTGTTTTGTATTGAAAAAAACAAATTTAAAAATAAAAAAAAAATTCGTAATTTTAATATTGTTTTTAGAATTATATGAATATGTTTCCTTCTCTCCAAATATTAGAATATCCTTCATAAGAAACTTCTAAAAAATATTTGATACACTTTAGAAGAAAATTTTTAAATCTTGAGTTAATCTTTTTTAGGAAAAAAAAACTATATAGTTGAGAGCCCACGTCCCTAAAATATTTTTATTTTTGAAAATAGCACTTTTAATAATCGCTGCTCTAAACGTTTTTTTTTTTTTTTTTTTTTTTTTTTGTTTTACCAAATGAATTGTGAAAATGCGTTATCATCGTTATGAAAAAAAATAACTATATATATTTGAATTTCCCTTTATATTAATTTTACCGTGGCTCGATGACCCCACGAGTGATTCTCGAGGTACGGGGCCTGTCAATCCCGCCAGAATCCTAGGTAACAACTATCTAGAGAAGTTCTCTTACTTGAAAAGGGATATGCCCATGAGGTGTAAACTTTTATTTAAAAAAAAAAATAAAAATAAATAATAAAATAAATCATTCATAGTATTCAGTAACAATGCCTCTAAAGCACTCACCTTCTGAGCATATTGTTGCATATACAATTCTTTGGTTTGTAAATATGCCTGTGTATCATTAATTTCCATAAGAAGAGAACCAAAAACAGAATGTGATATTAAATAATAATTGCAAAGCATTTATCATAAGAAGTAGTTATAATGAGACAGTTATGGCTATAAATTTCGAAATAGCAGAAAAAACATCAATATACACATAGTTACTAATCTTTTATTATATATGGAATTATTAATATATTTATTATATTATTATGTGTGTGTGTGTGTGTGGGTGGTGTGTGGATTTTATTATTATTATTATTATATTATTATTATATTATTGAATTAATTATTATTAAAAATTTATTATTGTATTATTACTATTCTTATTATATACTATTGATTTATTATTGATTATTATATTATTATTCATATTATTTCTCTAGTATTATTATTATTATTTATTTTTAATTATTTATATATTTTTATTGTTTTTATTATTTATTTATTTTGTAATAATGGTTTTTAAGTGTTTTAGTAGTAGTAGTAGTTAGTAGTAGTAGTAGTAGTAGTAGTTGTAGAAGTTGTGAATTATATCAGAAAACATCTATATCTTTTACAAGAAGAAAACTCTCTTCAATTCTGTTTATGTACCCTCTAAATATTTCTTCTCTTCCTCTTTCAAATTTTGGTTAAATGATACATTACATAAACATTAATCTTAAGAAGAATCTATTAAGGTATGGATTGTAGGAACTTCAAAATCTATCTTTCCATATCATGTCATTTGATTTTAATCATTTTAGAAGAGAGTTCGCTCTCAGAAAGTAGAGAAAAACTTCATATAAATGGGTTGTTCCATATCGCTATTTTAGCCGCATTGTAAAGTTTATTTATTAGAAATGTATTTCATATCATAATGTCAGATGATCTTGAAATAATTGCTCTACAAATACCATCTTTCTGCTCCTCTTTGGATTAATTTCATATGCTTCCTTATATGTATAATGAAATGGATTATGCTATTCTTGATCTTTTACTCCAACATTCCCTGTGATCAATTATGAGTATCTTTAAAAGATTTTAGAAGAATGGTACTTTCTTCATAATATA
>JABUQX010029614.1:0-2500 GCA_015478945.1 Trachelipus rathkii
GGAGATGCAAGAGCGTCCTTTAAGCATTTAAAGTTTATTTTTTCGCTTAACCGCTTCTTCAAGACTGTTTTTGAATATTTTCTCGGTCTAAAGAACTTCCTAGTTTTCGAAGGCATGGTATCCATATAGTGATTAATCCCTGCTGTTGCAAAAATCCTAATGGGTCCTATCTTTACAAGCCATTATAATAATTATAGTTTGGAATTATTTCATTTGAACATGGACAGAACAAGATTTTAACAATTGAAAGAAATTTCCACTCTTAGTCGGAGTTTTCAAAATAGGTTCATTCTGACAGCTTTTCCTACCTTTCTTTTAACAATTGCAGCAATGTTTGAATGAGACGTTTTAAATGTGATTAATTTAAGGATTAGCAGTAGATCTCTTAGTGGTCCATTGATTAACTGGTGGTTTGGGTAAAGCTCTTTAAATTTGTATTGGAACTGACTGTTTCCCATTACTATTTTGATATTTTCTTAATTGTACTAGTAATGGTAAGTATTTTAGTTTCAGAGATGTGATGAATAATATTTCAAGTACAGTGAGGTGTTTTCGATTTTGTTTTAGTTGACATGATTTTTTTCTAAGGATAATAAACTTAATTAATTAAAGTTGCCTAAAGAAGTATAGAACCTTTTTTAGTTTTGAACAATAAATAACATAAGCATTTTCTGAAGAAATAGAATATTTAATATATTATAAAATAATTATATATATATTATATATATTATATAATTATATATAATATATTATATATATTATATATATATATAATTATATCTATATATATATAGTATATATATCTTATATATATATTTATATATATATATATATCCGCTTAATCGAGAAAAACAACTTTGTTTAACTCAATGTCCAAACTATAGAACTATTTAGGAATTGGAGGTGATGCTTCTCAATTATATATTACAATATAGATATATTATTATATATATATATAAATTATATATATATATATATATATATATTATATAATATTATAATATATGCACTGAGTTGGCTAGACACATGGAATATAAAGATGAAAATTACTTCTTATTTTCTTATTTCTCTTAAACTAGTTTATTCAATGGTTTCAACTAGCAATTGTAAAGGTTTTATGATAATAACAGTACAATTTCAGGATATGATCGTCATAGGTAAGGACGGTAATCAATTATAATTAACTGGCTTTATACTGGCGCCAAAGCTTTTCTTAATTCCTTTTTTATATACATAGGGTTTGAATTATTAATATGTCTCTCACTGAATTACAGTAAAAGTGGTTACAAATAAAATCAGTATATTAAACGGAACATTTTATATATTTTGAAGGTGCGTCTTTAATCGCGGCATCCCTCTCACATGCCTTTTCTCCTTTATACTCAAGGACAGCCGACTACATTCTCAAGATCCTTTCTCTTAGGCTTCCCTGGGTGTTCGTTATTCGCCCTCAAGTCATTTTGAATTAATAAACATAAAAGTTACAGTTATTTTACACAAAGCGACTTAGAGAAGAGCACGAGATTTCTATCTTACAATGGGTGGTACCATAATTAATTATAGTAAGGGGGTGTTAGCCTTATATATACTTATATATATATATTATATATTATATATTATATAATATTATATTACTATATTATATATATATATATATATTATATATATATAATATATTATATATATATATATATATATATTTATATATATATATATATATATATATATATATATATAATATATACATATATATATATAAACCTGTAGTAATCATAAATTAATTACTTATTTTGTACGTGCGGAGCCGGAGCAGCGTCTTTTTTGCGCTCGACCCGGCTCTGGCTCCAAGTCCTCGAAAATTTCACCGCCTCCGCTCGGCTCAGGCACCAAAGATTTCGCCTCCGTCCGGCTGCCGGCTCCGGCTCCGGCTCCGGTTCAGCTTCTGCCGGCTCCGGCTCGGCTCCGGCTCCGGTCGGGCTCGGCTTCCAGCTTCCGGTTCCGGTTCGGCCTTCAAAAAAGTTTCGCCTCGTTCCGGATCGGCTCCACCAAACTTGCGGCTCGCGGCTCCAGCTCCCGGTCGGCTCCAGCTCCGTGTCGAGCCTGGTTAGCGTGGCAAGAAGTTGTGGGTGTGCTAAAGTAGAGTAGAATGATAACAGTGAGTGGTGGAATGGAGAGGTGTGCAAAGCGGTTACAATTAAAAAAGAGCGTGGTTTGAATGTAACTAAAAGCAAATGATGAGGTTTTCAAAAGAAAGATGTTTGGATTATATAAGGAGGTAAAAAAGGAAATGCTAAAAGATGCATAGTAGGAGGAAAAGAAGAGGTAAATGAAACAGTTTGAAGGAGGATGAATAGGGAATTAGCAAGGGAATGGAAGCTCTCTGGAAGGAGCTCGAAAGGTTAAGATTGAATAAGGGGAATGTTAGAATATGAATAGGGAGGGTGTTTTTGTAACTAATGAAAATGATTTGAGTGGAGTGTGAAAACACTTGAAATATCTG
>JABUQX010029614.1:7500-18687 GCA_015478945.1 Trachelipus rathkii
ATTTGGTAGGTGTGTAAAAGAAAGGGTTTGAAAGGATAAACGTAGATAGAGTAAGGTTATGTTGTGAATGAGGACAGACCTAAGTGTGAAGTTATGTTAGATGGTGAGAGCTGGAACAAGTGTGAATTTAAATATTTAGATATATGTTGAATGAAAAGGGAGCGGATGATGCAGAGTGTAGTAGGAATTGTGGAATGGACTAAGGTGGGCTGGGTGCAGTTAAATCGTTTGGTGGATGTAAAGGGATTAAGTGTTGAGTGCGCTAGGGTCTTCATGAGGGTAATGGTTGTTTACCCTGTTAATGTATAGTAGTGGGACTATGATCTGGAATAAGAGGTATAGATTAAATTACAATGTGTTCAGATGGACAATCTTAGTGGCGTGTTAGGTTGTGAAAAGAAGAATTGATAAAGAGGAATGAACGTATTAGAGAGTTGTTTGTGTGGAGATTGGGGTAAATGAGAGAATAAATAAAGTACGTGAGATGGGTTTGGTCTGTGGATAGGATGATTGACAGACGGTCGTAACGGATGTTATAAATGGTAAGCTGGTGTGGGAATCGACCGGATGGGAGGACAGAAGAAAAAGTGGAATGAGTCAGAAAAGGAATGCCTGGAAGAGAGAAATGTGAGTTTGGCAGAGGCGAGAAGAAGGTGCATAACAGGAGTGAATGGTGGATTTTGTGAGGAGGTGTGGTTGTAGCCCACCTGGGCAAGGAATGACCACATTGACGAGAGGTCATAGTTTGAGGTCAATCGCGGTCCATGAAGCTTTAGGGTGGATTTTTCTGACTGCGACGAGTTCTCACTAATTGGGTATAAAGGAGGCGGTAAGGCTGGGCTTTCTTTTCTACTTGCTTCATATTTCTTCTACTAATTTTATGTTTCCGTTATGTTACGCAACCTTGCTCCAGTATGATGATATGAGATGATGATATGAGATGATGATATGAGATGATGATGATGATGATGATGATATACTTATATAATATATATATATATATATATAATATATATATTATATATATATATATATATATATATTATATAATATTATATATATATATATATATAATATATTATATTATATATATATATATATAGTATAACTATATATATATTAGATTATATATATATATATATATATATATTATATATTATATATATATATATAATATAATTATTATATATATATATATATATATATATATATTATATAATATATATATACTATATATATATATATATATAAATATATAATATATATATATATATATATATATATATATATATGCAAGTTTTCATAAAGTACTTGTACTTGTACTTGTACTTGATACCATGTACTTGTACTTGTACTTGTATTTGAACAAATTCTAGAGTACTTGTACTTGTACTTGTACTTGAACAATTCTAGAGTACTTGTACTTGTACTTGTACTTGACAAAATGTACTTGAACCCAAGCCTGATATATATATATATATATATATATATATATATATAATAATAAATATATTATATATATATATAATAGGTATTTATTATATATAATATATATAATATATATATATATATATATTATATATAATATTTATCAGATCATGTGAATGTATAATTATTGCCCTAGAGCACTAATAAAACTTTATTAAGTAATAAACTCTACTTTATATATTGTAAACCTCTTTTAACATATTGTATTTACTGTATTTTTAATGCTAAATACCTGAAAAAGACTTGAAATATATAAGAAAAATAAGTATTTAAAAAAAAAAAAAAACCAAAAATTTTTTATTTTTTTTTTTTTTTTTTTTTTAAAAAAAAACCATTTTTTTTTTTTTTTTTTTTTAAACGAAATTTAAATATCGCACCCTATCAGATATATCTATATGGACAAACGTCAGTATGTACCTCAATGCCCAAATATATATATATATTAAAATATATTACATATATATTATATTATATAATATGATATATTATAGTATATATATATATATATTATATATATATATATATATATATATATATATATATAAGCACTTGCACGAGGTGATACTTACACACCTCCGTATTGGCCACATCAATAACACTCACAACCACTACTTGTCAGGGAATCCTCCTCCCATCTGCAAATTTTGTTATTGCCATCCCCCTCAATCTGTTCACCATATCTTCATTGATTTTGACAAATTGACCCTTTTCACCGACGTTACTGTCCTACTTTACGATCCATGACAATTTCTAAAAGATTATCCCAAATATCTTATCTGAATCCTTACACTTTAGCAGTTACTCTATTTTCTATTATCTTTAAGAACTGAATATTTTTCGTAACATATTGATTTAGTTATGCAAATTAGAACTATTTATAATGTAAATACATCTCTTTTTATTTAGCTTTCTATTAATTTTTTAACTGAAAATTTATTTCGCCATTCAAATTTTCTTTGAAATTTATAATATATCTAAGCCAGGACGCATCCATAGAATTGATTATTCAACCAGGTATGGCCCCCTTCTCTGTTGGCTGTGTGATCATAACTAAATATATATATATATATATATATATATATATATATATATAATATATATATATATATTATATATTATATATATATATATATATATATAATAATATATAATATATTATATATATAAGATTACTTAAAAGAAAAAGAGAAAAAAAGAGATATAAAGGCGAAAACGTCTAATAATATAATACAAAGAATAAGATCCGTAAATATATATATTGTATATATATATATTATATATATATAGTATATATTTATATTATATATATATATTATATATATATATATATATATATATATTAATATATATATATCTAATATATATATTTATATATATCTATATATCATATATAATTATTAATTATATATATATATATATATATATATATATATATTATATATATTATATATTAAGATAATAATACTTTTTTCTCCAGCAGCTCCACCATGTCCTAACACGTATTTCTGGCACTTTAATCTTGCTAAATTGGGGGGCATTGCGGTCGTTTTCTCGTTAAACTATGCTTCGGATATGAATCCTGCTTTGACTCGGGGGATGGCTTCGGTAACGCTGAAAAGGTAGAGACCGTCACGCGATGGATGACAGGTTCATTCCATCTTCACTAACATCTTTTTGTCCTCGAAAATTTCCATGGCTCGAGGATGCTTGTTCTGATGCGCCAGTTCAGGAAAAGAGCTATTTGCGATGGTCATGGAAAAACTCTCGTTCTCCTAACCTCTTACTTATTTTCATTCTGTCGGAATCGTTGCAAGGGTTTACTATTCGTCAGGCTAGCGCGCTTTCATTAAAAGGAAAGTTGCGCAACCTGCTTGGTTCTCTACTGATATAAAATTTCTGGCTCGTTTGCCGAAAAACATCTCAAAAACTTTTGTAATCTCCTTTCTCCCTTTATCGCTCTGACGGTTCGGTTGGGTGAACTCTCTTCTTAAAAGGCCCTCTCTACCGGCAGACCTTTTTTCATCTAAATTCACCCTGGACGATTCTGGCATTTCCTGTATTTGTTATTTTTTTTTTATTTATTCGTTTTTTATGTTTTTTTTGTGCAATAGATTTTTTTTACCTTTTTTTTGTGTTATCCGTCGTGGCGTTTCTAGGTTGGTTATTATTTCATTTTTTTGATTTTTTCACAGTTTGTATCTCTCTTGTTTTGTTTTTTTTATCCACCTTTTTTTCGCCTTCAAGGGTCCTTTGATTATTTTTTTGGGTTTTCGTTTGTTTTCTTTATTAGTTTCTTTTCCGCCCCCACTCCTCCTACTCCATTCTCCTCTCAGGTTTCCCAAGCCATTAACTGTGATCACACATGATCGTGTGCTTGCAGATTCGCAGAGATGATCTTTCGCCAGGAAGGCTGGGGCCCGGATGGCATTCCTCCCAATGTTTTGAGGGAGTGTGCTTCTGAGCTGGCGCCTGTCCTTGTTCGGCTCTACTCTCTATGTCTCAATACTAATACTTTCCTCAGTGCCTGGAAGCGCGCTTTTGTTCAACGTCCGAAAAAAGATAGACCGTTCTGATCTTCAAACTATCGCCTAGTAGCTCTCCACTTTTATTAATCTATAATTTTAGAAACTATCGTAACTTTCAGACCTTGATCATTCTGGAGTCTTACCTTTCCTTCCTTTTGATCATCAAGTACGGCTTTCGACATTCGAGTCAACTGGTGACATTTTCCTACTCTAACTGATTTTTGGTTCTTTCTGCCCTTTAGGATATGGGGAGTCTTGCGTGGGTGGGCGCTTGACATATCCAAGCTTTTTTGACCGGGTACGGCAACGTTGCCTACTCCGAAGCTGCCTTCCTTTAGGTTCTTCCTTCTCTTTCTTTGCTTTATCATGTCTCGTTTTCTCTCTCCATCACTTCCATAACAGACTCGTTGATGGAGCGTTCTCTTCCTCCTTTCCTGTTAATTTTCGTTTTTCTCAGAGTTATGTAATATGCTCCAACTCTATTGCTACTTTTCATCAACGTCTCCTCAGCTGTACTTCTAACTCTGTTCACTCTACGGGCGACTGACTACAACTCTCCATTCTTTGCTACTTATTCAATCTAACTTTCCAAATCTAAATTCTACTTTTGCATCTTTAGAGCTGCTCTCGTTTTCACCTTCTCGATCTCTTCTTTGCGAATCTTGATGGAGCTTCCCGTGGGTTCACCGCAACGTTGTCGATTTAGCTATTTAAAAAACTAACTTCTTCATATTCTCTTGAAAACCACCTCCCAACTTTTCTATTTTCTTCGACGGCTCTAACGTCTCACCTGCGAATAACATAAACATTCTTGGTCTTAACATAAACATAAATTGTCTTCGAAACCTCATATTACAATGTTGACTAGGTGGCCCTCAAAGAAGCTGGGGAGTTTCTGTTCAGGTTGCTGGAATTTTTTTCCCTCTGAACAGGATTCCAGTTGTATAAGGGCTCTTATTTGCCTTTGTATCGCGAGCTACTGTTCTCACATCTGGGTGGGCTCCGGCTCCACCCTTCTATTGGATAGGATTGAGTCTAAAGCTAAGAGCCTAATAAATGTCCCATTCTGTCTAATTCCCTTGATCCCCTATCTCTATGAAGTGACGTTGGCGCACTATCTCTCTTCTATAGGTATCGGTGGCAAAGGTCTCGGGGAGCTGACTTCGCCTTTCCACCACCCTTGCTCGCTCTATAAAGGTGCCTTGCCTCGCATGAATGTTGCGTGAGTATTGAAAACCCCAGACTTGTTCGTCGTGGTGCCTCTTTCTTTTCAGCTACTTCTGTTCTGAGAACTTTGGCGCCTCCTTCTGTTTTTCAACTGTATGTTAATCTTGCCCTCTTAAAGCGCCGTCTGCGCTCACTCATAGATTTGAGTAAGCTAGGGATGGTGTGGGTTTTTTCTATGCTTTTTTCTGCCCCTTCCTTGAAAAGGGCCCAGCCGCGTGACGTGGGGTTGAAAGTAAATATATATATATTATATATATATCTATATATATAAATATTTATCATATATATATATTATATATATATATATATATATATATATATATATATATATATATATATATATATATACTGTATATTATTATTTTATATATATAAATTATATATTATATATATATTTATATATAATATATATTATATTATATATATATATATATATATTATATACATATATATATATATTATATATATAATATATCTATTATATATAAATTTATAATTATTTATATAATATATGTATAAATATAAAATATATATATATATATATATTATATATATATATATATATTATATATTAATTATATATATATATATATATATATATATATTATATATATATCAGTATATTCTTTCTCCAGTATTATTAAATGTAAAATTTTTCAGAAATTATCATTTACATTCTAAAATTTTAATAATTATATTTTAATTTTTTATGTTTTATATATTTTTTATTTATTTATTTACGTATCTATTTTTCATTTTTTTTTTAGATTTTTTTTTTTTTTTTTTTATTAAAGTTAAATTTGTCAAGAATTTGTTATATGTTATATTTGTTATTTGTTATATTTCTTTGTTATCTGTCGCAGCTCTACTCTTTAAACATTATTAGAATGAATTCTATAATTATACGTATAGGAAATTTCGTTCTTGAAAACATTTTTTCATGCACTTAAATGCGTCATTTCACCTTATATTCTTTAAAACTATCTGGCAAGAACTTCATTGCAGGACACAATCGGCAAATACTTTATAAATACTTTCTAATCTCATGTTTACATTATAGAAATATTTCCATGGAAAAAAAATGTGCAAGTTTTCACCTCTTCTCAATATTCCAAGATATATTCCTAGTCAACAAGGTATGGCGTTCGCACGGTTAAGTTAATTTAATTATAAATCTAGTGAGGAAAATTATCGGAAATGTTTTTAAAATTATTAAAGTATTTATTTTAGAGTATAGCTTAAAAGTTCAAATAGTAATTCAGATATTTTCGATCCTGCCAAAGAAAGAATATTTCCGCTGATTAAAACTATTTTCAAAGGAACAGTTGAAAAAGAAAGGATAAATTTCCAAATAAAATTGACCGAGCAACGGAATTTTTCGTATCGCACCACCAGCCATTTCATATTATATATATTTCAATGTACACCGCACCAAAATATACTCATCATTCATCTTACCCCGCCGTAGTGCACCACACCTTATCCGTCAGTCAACAATACTTATACGTAAGTCGAAAAGCTTACTCCTTTTTCGTCTGCACTGACAGTTTTTGGATTTGACTAGAAATTGCTGACATTTCATGGGTCATCTGAACAGGGTATATAACGTTGTATCTAAAAATGGTATTGTGAAGTCGTACAAAGGGTATAGTTTGATGAGTCCCATTAGGATCAATCGTACATCAGCTATATTTTGTAAGGAACTCCTCCAACTTGCCCTGATTATCAGATTGACTATTTTCTTAAATATGAAGAGCAACAAAATATTTTGGTAGCATTTTAAATTTCAATTTTATTTTAATTTTTGATTTAATTTAAAAATCAAAATATTTTTCAAAATGAAGGTGGAACCAATATAAAAAATCTAAATTTTTGATAACAATTTTAATGTGATAACTTTATGAACGTTTAATAGGGTGTTAAATTTATTTTATGATTTTTTTTGACTAGTCTCCTTTTCTACTTCTAAATTGTAAATTGTCATTTCCTATTGCTGACCTAGCCCTGCTCAGAGCCCTCTTTAAAAATCACATTGTTGGTAGCCGTTGGTCAATTTTTTTTTTCAACGGCTTACTTAACCTTATGTTAAACCCTTTTTTTGATAAACTAGGTTATTGTTTGATTATATTTGATGCATACATCTTCAAAGGGATGACTGAGACAAACTTTCATGAAAACAAAATTTTTTTAAAACCTTTTATAAAAACACAATGTTACTTTTTTTAAAGAAACCCCAAAAAAAACACCATATTTTTTTAATATATAATAAAAAAAACATAAAAAAAAATTTTAAATTAAAATTTTTATGCAAAAGAAACAAAAAAATGTGTAGAATCATCTATATTGATCAATTCCACATCGACCATTTATGAGCTCTACTGCGCTCAAGAAATGAAATGAAAGTGAGCGCTCTAATGTTTTTTATGTATAAATTGAAAATATGTCTATCTACATATCGCAAGAATATGTGCCATTTTAAGGTAGATAAAACTTTTATAAATAATATATATATTTATAATATATATATAGTATATATAATATAGTATTATATATATAATATAATATTATACTATATAATATATATATATACATATATATAATACTAATATATTAAACAATGATAAAAAACTATAAAAATATATAAAAACAACCTATGAAGTGACGAGGTACTTGCACAATTCTCATCGTCATCAATCTTAACCATATTTCTAATTTTTCTTGGAGTAAGAACTAACTCTCTTTTCCTTTTGTTCATATTAATATTTCCAAAACATTCCGCTATTTTACTAACAAATCCATCACTCTCTACGGAGTCATATTCCACGTCATCCTCACTTTCACAGTCTGAGGATTCAAAAAAGAGAATTCCCTTCCAAATATGATATATATATATATATATATAATATATATATTATATATATAATATATATATATATATATATATATATATATATATATATATATAGATATATATATATATATTATAATATATATATATATATATATATATATGATATATATATGAATATATATATATATATATAATATATAGTATATTATATATATCTATTATATCATATATATATAATATATATATATAATATATATAATTATATAATATAGTATATAATATATATATATATATATATATATATATATATATATATATATATAATATATATTATTATAAAAATAATATATATATAATATATATATATATATAATATATATATATATATATTAATATTATTATTATACTATATATATATATATATTATATATATATATATATAATATATATAGTCTGGTTGAGCTCGGAATTTGGGTACCGCACCGCATTAGAGTATGCAAAGCACTAGAGTTAGTTCACCTCGCACCCGGCACCTCAAAAAATTATTGTGGGTACGCCACACGCGCACTAGACATAAGCACACCACCGCACGCGCACCTTAAAAAAATTATTTTTGTCACCGCCACCGCACCGCACCCACACCTCTATGTTTCGATTGCGTATTGCGTTTCGCACCCGCACCGCACATCACCTCTATAATATAAAATCGCACCGCACCGGGTCACTGAAAATTAGTACTGCACCGCGCACCGCACCATACCGCACCGTACCGCATCAAAATAAGCGCACCACGCACCGCACGGCACCGCACCTCACCGCGTCGGCCAACACTAAAAACTGCACTACACTAAACATACATAAAGGTATCCGTCGGTAATATATACCACAAAAGAGAAAAACATAAACGGTAGACGTTAGTAAATTCTACCACAACTTCCCCCACGAGCCTCACAAGTGCAGCTTTAAGTGGATTTTTGTGACAGCAATATCTTATTCCCCGGTAAACTCCCCCAATTCTTCCATTCCAACCCCATAATCCAATACCTAAAGATTTTTAGAAGGAAAAAACAAAAAAATTGCTCTAGGCGTTGGTAACTTTTACCCTCGGCTACCTGAGCAGGGCTAGAGTTTAAAAAATTAGATAATGAGGACAATTATCGGAATACTATTTTGCCCAAATGAAAATTGGAGATGAAACCTTTTGCAATGACAAAGACTTTGCTAATACTCACAGTTTTTAGATTTTTATGCCTATAGTTATATATATATATATTATAATATCATATATATATATTATATATATATATATATATATATAAATATATATATATATAATATAGTATATATATAGTATATATATATATTATAATATATATATTATGTATATATATATATATTATATATATATTATTATAGATATATATATAATATATATAATATATATATATATATATATATAATATATATTATAATATACATATATATATATAATATAATATTATATTATATATAATATATAAATATATATATTATATATATATATATATATATATAGTATATATATATATATATAATATATATAATATAATATAAATATATATATATAATGTATATTATATTATATTATATATATATAGTATATATATATATATATAGAGTATAATATATATATATATATATTATATATATATATAATATATATATATATATATATATTAATTAGAAAAATTTTTACTTTATTCGTAAACTGATATTTTTAAAGAAAATTTATACCCTTAGCCAATATAAAATCATTAATTTTTTTATTTCACTGACGTTTAAAATTATTTACAAATACACAAATTAGCTTTCGCCCAATACAACAAAGGGCTTCCTTCAGAATTTTAACGTTATAAGAACTAAATGTAAATTTTATTTTACAAAAAACAAATAATGCAAGAAATCTCTAAGTTGGTTGGTCAATTATGATTCCTTCTTCTTGATATTCCTAAGACATCCCAATGAAAGCAGAAAAGAATTTTGTATTTTGTTTCCAATTTAAATTTCTGTTAATCACTTAAATTTTCTAATATAAATAGTGACAATGTCTCATAATTTTCTCTTTTTTTAACCTGATTGCAAAACCTTAATGGGGAAGCCTCATTATATTGATTTTATGATTGTTAACTGAACGATGAAATGTTAAAGCTGAGTTGGTAGAATCATTTAATAAATCCTGCTTATGTTGATATAATCTCCTGGAAAAATCAATTGTTTTGCCAATATAGATGCTAGAGCATTGATGGCATGGAATTTTATAAATGCATTGGGACGAATGATTAGTTGATTTAGGGTGTCTGAAAATTCTTTTTAAAGGAATAGTATTGTTTTTTTTGTGAAGCAAACATTGGTGGGAATATGTTTTTTAATATTGAAACTTAAATTAAATGGGATAGGACGAAATATTTACCGACAATTTACAGTTTATTTAATAATATCCGATCCTTCCCATTTTCTTTAACTCATGAGCTTCTCATATCTTCTCTATGAACCCTTTCTGGACACATTAGTATTCTTGAAAAAACTCTGCCACACTTTATCTTTACTCAGTCTACAGGAAGCCAACTTTTCTTCTTCTTCTTCTTCTTTTACATACATGGTTTTCCACACATTCTTTCAACACCAAACTTGCTACTCTTTCCTCTCTTTATTTACGAGCCTTTAACATTTACTCCCCCCGAATCTTTTTACAGAAACTAAATTCCTTTCCTCCAATTTTTCCAAACTTTAATTACCCTCCTTATGTTACTAACTTAGCCTATCACAAAGCAAAGAAAAAATTTTATAATATCACCTCCTCCTTTAAAAAAATCTTATGTCATCTGTCCTATCATATTAATTTAATTTTAATATAAAAAACATATTCCCAGCAATATTTGCTTCACAAAAAAACAATACTGTTCCTCTAAAAGAATCTTAGACCCTTAAATCAACTTAATCATTTTACAAGTATTATAAAAATTCATGCCATCAATGCCTGCATTCTATATTTGGCGAAACAATGATTTTTCCAGGAGATTATATCAACATAAGCAGGATTTATTAAATGATTCTACC
>JABUQX010029615.1:0-7500 GCA_015478945.1 Trachelipus rathkii
AGAATTGGAAATTATGGTTACAGGAAAATGAATCTCCTGCTGATTTAGTTCAAGAGAAATGGCATTTGTCCTTTGGTCATCGACGAAATGATATAAAGGATTTGCATACTACTCAGGTCCTTGAACAATGGCCCTGTTTACTTAAGTCTGAGTGGGTAAGTTCCTTTAAGACACGTACAATAAAGCAATTGGCCCAATCCACATGGAAATGTGGGAACCATTTCCAGTGGTCTAAGGCAATTGCTTTACACTACTAAATATACGAACATTGGACTTTAGGCTCATATGTTAATTGACCATTTATTCTTGACTGACAGTATCACCAATTAGGAACTTATCTCATTACGGTAGTTGCTTTGTTTACTTTGAAAAGTGATGCTTTCCTGATCTGACAATGTCTGCATGTTGCAAATATTTTATTGATTGTGATAATGATTATTTATCAAAGCTTTGAGTAATAACTTTTAATCCTTTTTTACATTTCAGATTAATGAGGATTTTAGGGCCCTAATACCCACTGCAATACATGACGGATTAGATGTCGGTTTAGACAAATTTGCAAAAGAACTCTTCACCAAACTCCCTGACCTTAAACGTGCTGCTGCTATTGAAGAGTTTGCAAAGCTGAAGCAATTAATTTCTGAAAGTGACCCAGGTATGATCCTATGAAAACTTCATGTAAATTGAATTACTTGTGTGCCAACAAACCCATGTATAATAATCGCTGACAACCTCTATAAAACATACATTCCAAAGCTAATGCATCTTGTAATAAAAACTTCACAAATCATTTTCATCTGCTTAATAGGAAAAAATTAAAGCAAACGAATATCACTTTCAGAAACGTCAGAAAGTGCTGCCCTTTTGCTGTTGCCTTTAGTTTTGCCACAAGGAAACGTAGTCATCAGAAAAGGAAGTAAAAAAGTTTCAATTCGTCCATCATCAGAAATGACAAAATCTCAATTTATTGAAGAAATTCCTGTAAGTGTGTTATATATTATATAATATAATATATATTATTATATATAATAATATATATATATATATATATATATAATTATTAATATATATATAATATATATATATATATATATATATTATAATATATATAATATAATATATATCTTTTTCTCTACCTTTTTTCCAAGATTGGAGTAAGTCGTGGTTACAGCATCCAGGAAAGAAAAAGCAGTAGGAGAAATCATGACAAAAGTCGAAAAGAAAGCGCCACGCCTTACCGCCCCCTCTTACCATTAATTAGTATGTAAGAAAAGAACTCGTCGCCGCAACAGGAGAAATCCACCCTACCCTTAGAGCTTCAACGGGCGAAGACGCGACGTATCTCCTAACTATGGTAAATCGTCAAAGTAAGGGTCATCCCCTGGCCCAGGTGGGCCACAAACCATACCCCCTTAAAACAACCCCGCCATTTCCTTCAATCATGCACCTTTCTTTCTCGTCTCTATTGCCAAAAAACTCACATTTTCTCTCGCTGCAAACATTCGTTTACTGACTCAATTCACTTTTCTTTTTTTTCTTCGGTCTCCCAGCCGGGCGGTTCCCAACACATCACCACTATACATCAGCTTAACCAACCGACTATCATTCATTCTTTTTGCCACATGACCAAACCATCTCAACATTCTTTCATTTATTCTCTCGTTTACCCCTTTTCTTCACACCACACCACTCTCTAATAAGTTCATTTCCTCACTTTATCAATTCTTTTCACACTAGCACCACCCCTAAATTGTCCATCTGAACACATTGAACTTTAGATATATATATATATATATATATAGTATATATATATATATATTATATATATATATATTCTATTATATATATATATTATATATATATATATATATATATATATATATATATATATATATATATAACAGTAATGTGTGTGGGTTTGATGTGCAAGAAGAATAGGTATTTTGGAATGAGGTCATTAAGCAAGGCAGGAGGTAATAGGTAGAGTGAGAAGTTTTAAGAATGGTAAATCTGCAGGTATAAATGAAATACTGGTGAAATTGATCAAGAACGGCATTCGAAGATGTGTGATTTGATTGATTGGAAAGTTGTGTAATAAAGCGTTTATGCAGGGTATAGTTCGAGGGATTGGAGGAAAGCAATAATAGTACCCTTATTTAAGGGTAAGGGACATTAGGGGAACTGTAGGAATTTTGGGGATTAGTTTCTTGAGTGTTGTAGGGAAGATATATGCTGTATTTTTAGTAGAAAGAGTGCGTCGATGACTATGAGGATAGTTCTGAGGGATTGCGAGGAAAGCAATAATTAGTACCCTTTGTATAAGCGGTAAGGGAGATTTTAGCGGGAACTGTAGGAATTACTGGGGAAAGGAATAGTTTTACTGCAGTGTGTAGGGAGATTATATGCTGCGTATAAGTGTCGAAAAGAGTGCGTCGAGGACTGAAGGGACTTGAATTGTGAAAGGAACAAGGTACTGCGTTTAGAGAGAGGTAGAGGATTTGTGTGATCAAATCTTTACATTGAAACAATGATTGAGGAAATGAGAAAGAAGTATTTTAATTGTATTTAGTTTATAGATGCAACGGGCGCTATGATAGAAATTTAAAAAGGAAGCCCTATGGGGGCTATGGCAGGTAGTTAAATGATTATGTGGTAACTGGTGGTTTAAGGCTTCTGATAAAAAAAAAAAAATGAAATCAAAAGTATGTTGACGATGGTGAAGCGTGTTGTAAGAATAAAGTGTCAAAAAGTGAATTGTTTTAATATTATTAGGGCGAGTGAGGCAGGGATGTGTTAAGTCTCCTTGGTTATTCAAACTTGTATATGTGGGTTATGAAAGAATTAGAGATGGGGGTTGCAGGAAATGGTGTTAGAATTATGGAGAATGGACGGTGAAGTGAAGGTGCCCTACCTATTATTTGCGCGGATAATTTGGTTTTGTGTGGTGAACCTGAAGAGAGTTTGAGATTTGGTAGAGAGATTTGGCAGGGTCTGTAAAATGAGGGGTTTGAAAGTAAACATAGATAAGAGTATGGTTGTGAGTGAAGACAGTCCTCGGTGTGAAGATAAGTTAGATGGTGAGCAGCTGGAACAAGTGTCTGAGTTTGAATATTTAACTACTATTCCTATTCTTTATTCTCTGAAAACCTCCTGTACTCTCTCTCTTGGTCTTTTGCACTTCCTTCCAAAACAACTTATTCCCTTGCATATTCACATACATTCTCCTACCAAACTCCTCATTCACCTTTCTTCTACTCTCACTTAACAATCACGCCATACGTTTCTATTACCTGCAATAATGCCACTCGATAAACCTTGTCATATGCTTTCTCCAGATTCATAAATGAAATAGTCTTTTATTCCTCTTACCATTTTTTTTCAATGAACTGATACACTGTAAATATATGTTTGATTTGTTGATTAGTGTATATCCTTGTCTATGAAGGAAATTGGATTTAGCTAGGCGGATAATGTATCTTCATTATTGAATTTTATACTGTTTTTATAATAATGGTCATTCCCTTTGCAGGAAGGATCAAACTTACAGGAAGTTATTTCAAATAACAAAGAAAAAGAAAGACGTCAACCTTTCATAGTTAGCATCTCCGGTGAAAACAGATTGAAACCGTCAATCGTCAAGATTATATGCTGCGATAAAGTCATCAGTTGCTCCTCGCTAATCAAAGCTGTTGACACACTATTTAAATTATATTTTGTACTTGATTTAAAGTATCCGGTGTACTGCAAAAATACCTATTTATTTATGGAGTATTATTTTTATAAAATTGCAAGCTCGAACACTGGAGTTGTTCGCGAATTTTTGTCTAATTTTTAGTTCTATGATTTTATTATGCTCTTAGGTATTACAAATAATTTTTTTCATATTTTATAATTTCTATAATTTGCAATTTTTAAAAAAAAAATTACTTGTTTTTTTATACTTATTATATTATATATATATATATATATTATATTTATATAATATATTATATATATATATATATATATATATATATATATATATATAATATTATATATATATATACTATATATTATATATATATAATTATATATATATTTATGATATATATATATATATACTATATATATACATATTAGTATATATATATACTATTATAATATATATATATATATAATATATATATATATATATATACTAATATATATAATATATATATATACTATATATATAGTATATAGTATATAGTATATATTATATATACTATATATAGATATAGATATATATATATATAATATTATATTATATATATATATATATATAAATATATATATATATATATAATATATATATATATATATATATAAATATATTAATATATATAGATATATATATATATATATATATTAGATTATAGAATATATATATATTATATATAAATATATATTATTATATATAATATATATTAATACTATATATAATATATATATATATATATATTATATATAGTAGTATATATATATCATTTGCAACAAAAGATTACAAGTACATACTTTATTTTATATATTTTATAAAGCTAAATCAAGTTCAATCTGGTAAATTTACATTGGGGCAAAGTGCGTCTCAGATGAGATGCTTGGCTTGAAATCTTCCACTCTTAATTGGGGACTTCATTCCTGAGAATGACAAATACTGGGTATTATATCTTTTTCTGTTGGACATTCTTGACATTATAATGCCCGTTATATCTGAAGATCACTTAATTCAGTTAGACGTTCATAGAAGGCTTACTACTAATTTCTGAAGCAGAATAAATGAAGCTGTGAATACGATTATTTAATATCTCTACCGAAAGCAACTTGCGACCGACAATAAACTCTTTTAGTATCAAAATCATTTCTCTAGGAACAACGCCCTCTAAGAAGTCATGCATCCAATCCAATGCGATGTTATCGGTTACATGAAAGTATGGCAACTGATTAAGAATGCTTACAGTTTTTATACCCATGGTGAAAACGCCATTTTCCGCAGTTGTTACTACAGCGTCGTACTCAGCTTTTTTCCTAGCTAATGATAAAATTGCTTTAGGAGCCTTTTGCGTATTGTATTTGTCCATTGTACAATGTCTACAAAAATATATGGAATTGAAAGATTCATTATACCCCAGAATCTTATTAAGGCCCAAATTATCTCCAAGGAACTGCCAAACTCTGAATTTTAAGTTTCTATTTTGCACCTGAATAGTAATAAATGTTGTTAGTAATAAATGTCAATAGTAATTTTTTCTAAAATTGTGTTAAATCCATATTTATCTAAATCGATGGTGTTACAGATTATACAAACAAATATTGAATTCAAAGTTGATCTACACTCCGGTGGAAAATCCAAAATATTGAAGTAAATCATTGCCAATTTATGAATGCCAGCATGGGAACCAATAGGATTGCAAATCTCAATGTCATCATAATAAATTGACAACAAAATAACGTCATTAGTTTCTCCAAAGCTTTTGCAATAATTAGCATCCTGGACATCCCGACAAAAATCATTCCTAATTAGTTTGTATTTTTCTACTTTCTCAATTACATCATTCGAGTTAAATATATTTCTTAAAATATCTGTTAACCTAAAATACTGCATAGTATCATTAATTTCAACAGCTCTTGTAACACCCCCAAATCTTTTGTACTCTGTCCTGCTACCTAATGCGATTTGTTTGGCTTCTACATATGTATCAAGGGAAGAAATAAGTTTCTCAATTTTATATGCATTATCAGCATCCAAATAGCCATCTTTTAAATCATTAGCAAATGCTACTGTACGATAGAAATTCTTATGCTCTTAGACGTTGCTTCAATAGTGGTAATTATTCATTATTTATTACTTTAAAAAGTGTGTTATGCTACAGTTGATAGAAATGTTTTACGCTTAATTACACTTCCAATTTACCAATATACAATGTTGAAAGTATATTTATTTTGTACATTCTAACTTTACAAGTAAAAATAATAAATTGTACAAATATTTTTGCGTTTACTATTCCTGTATTAAGACTAACTACAAATTTAAATTTATTACATAAAGAATGGTATGTTTTACATAATATGAAAACATAACATTTCTTGATGTAATTTGTTTTTAAATTTGTATTTACTCTTACTGCAGAATTTGTAGTATATTCTATAACTACCTGTAGGATTAATTATTTTTCAAAGTAAATTATTGCAAAATTGTAGTTGTGAATACAACAGGCATAGTATTATTTACTATAACTATATGTAAAATATACCATATCGTGAAGTCACTTTTTGTAAATGTATAGTTAATCTTACCAAAGGATTTTTAGTATATACTAAAACTATGTGTATAATTAACACTTTTCCAAAGTATATTTTTGCAATATTGTAGTTATGAATACTACAGACCTAGTAGAATGTAATATAAATATATTATATTTGTATTACATTCTACTAGTTCTGTAGTATTTATAACTAAAATATTGCAATAATGTAATTTTAAAAAATGTTAATTATACAACTAGTTTTAGTATATAATACAAATCCTGTAGTAAGAGTAACTAAAATTTACAAGAAATTACTTCAAGAAATGGTTTATTTTACAAATACTTTTAGTAAATAAAACTATGACTGTAGTATGCATAACTACAATTTCGCAATAATTTACTTTGAAAAATAGTTAATTCTACAAATAGTTTTTGTACATACTACAAATTTCTGTAGTAAGATTAACTTCAAAGATAAAAAATTAACATCAAAAAATGGTATCTTTAACTTAAATTTATAGTAGTAATGACAAGTATTTTGCAATACTCTACCTCTAGAAATGGTAAATTCAATTTCATTTATGTAGTAAAAATAACCTCAAAATATAGTATATTGAACAACTAAGTAATAGTTTAATGTACTAGTAAATAACTTAATAATTACTTTAAAAAAATGGTAAAAACAATTCTAGAAATGGTAAATTCAATTTCATTTATGTAGTAAAAATAACCTCAAAATATAGTTTAACGTACTATTAAATAACGTAAAAATTACTTTAAAAAAATGGTAAAAATATTCTAGAATTCTAGAATAAATGGTAAATTTAATTTCATTTATGTAGTAAACATAACCTCAAATATATAGTATATTGAACAACTAAGTAATAGTTTAACGTACTAGTAAATTAAGTAGTAAAATTCACTACTACTCTTTCTACTACAAGTTAATAGTAGAAAAAAATAGTTAAAATTAAATTGTCCTTTATACTACTAAACAAAAGTTCATTTTACTACCACACAAAAAGTAATTTTAACTAATACATGTAGTAGTTTTCATTCTACTATCAAAAAGTAGTAAAGATTACTTTTTAGGTGTTGGAGCTCACCGTAACCCGAAAAATAGTAATAATAACCATTTTAGTGGTAACTTTAACTAAACTTTTTTCTAAGTGTAGTTACGCATAATATATATATATATATATATATATATATATATATTATTTTATATTATATATAT
>JABUQX010029615.1:12500-20000 GCA_015478945.1 Trachelipus rathkii
AATTTCCCACGGTGTCCCTCAGGGCTCCATACTTGGGCCACTATTCTTTAATATATATACAAATGACTTTCAAAATTGTCACAATTCAATACACTCTCAATATGCTGATGACACTGCAATCTTAATATCAGACCGTAATATAAACACACTTAACGACAAAGTAAATAATGAATTAAAAAACATTATAACATGGGTAGAGGCAAACAGACTCTCCCTAAATCTACAAAAAACAAATTACCTAGTAATAACAAATCAAAAGAACCCTATTCAACTAAATGTAAGAGCAAAAGATATAATTATAAATCGGCTATCGTCTGCCAAGTTATTAGGTGTTATCCTTGATGACAAGCTTTCTTTCAAAGAACACATAAATAGTCTCATTAGCAAATTATCCTATGCTAACTATGCATTCCTTAAGATAAGAAATTTTGTTCCAAAACATATTTTAAAAAACCTTTACTATAGTCTTGTTTATCCACATCTACTCTATTGTCTTTCGGTATGGGGTTGTGCAAGTGAATACCTGCTACAACCTCTAATCGTTATGCAAAAAAAAAATAATTCGTGTAATATCAGGGCCTCGTAACTACCGTGAACACACAACCCCACTATTCAAAAATTTGTCTTTGCTAAAACTTCACGATATTTACACCCTTACAGTAAGTAGTCATATCTTTAAATTCACAAAAGGAACTGCAAATGATCTTTTGGCAAACATAATTGTACAGAACCAAACGTTAAGAACAAACAATCTCCGTAGCACAAATTCCCTTACCTTAGACAAAGCGAAATTCACCTTAACGAAATCTCGGAGGGCTATCTCATATAAGGGCATTGAATTGTGGAATAATCTCCCCAAAAATGTTCAGGAATCACTCACCATTGGTTCGTTTCGTAGAAATATCAGAAACTTCTTATTATCTAAATATTAACGAGGGCATTCCCACCCACGTTAAGTCCTATTCTACAACAGTTGGTAGCGATTCCTATAGCTATTTTTTATTTATTTATTTGTTCTCTCTGTGTTTCTCTTAAATTTACAAAGTCAATGCTGCTAGCGGTTTGATGCTACAAGCATTTGTAAACTATTATTATTATTTATTATTTATTTATTTATTTATTTATAATTATTATTATTATTATTATTATTATTATTATTATTATTATTATTATTATTATTATTATTATTATTATTATTATTATTTTTATTATTATAATTATGTTATTATTATTATCATATTATTATTATTATTATTATTATTATTAGTATTATTTACTATTTATATTATTATTCTTATTTATTATTATTATTATTATTATTATTATTATTATTATTATTATTATTATTATTATTATTATTATTATTATTATTATTATTATTATTATTATTATTATTATTATTATTATTATTATTATTATTTATTATTATTATTATTATTATTATTATTATTATATTATATTATTATTTGTTATTATTATTATTATTCTTATTATTATTATTATTATTATTATTATTATTATTATTATTATTATTTAATTATTATTTTATTTATACACAGGCCCTGCATTTTTCACTTTTGAAAAAATTGTGTTTTTTAGTTTGACTGTTGGACTTTATGTTTTTTGATGTGCTGAATCCAAATATGACAGTAGTTTTTCTCTACCACGTAAGGATTTTTCACAAAACGCAATGACGTCATGAAGGAAAAACAGTAAATACTTGTCAATAATGGTTAATTAAAAGTGTTTTAAATTGAAACACATTTATTTAAATTGGAAAGTGAATTGGTATATAAGGTGAAAAATATGTGTAAAACAAATATATGAAAATGAAACTTACAAATTAATAGCAGGGCGCAAATTTAAAGTCGACCTTACTCAGCTGCATATTAGCGTTTTCGCTGATTTTGAAAGCCTCTTTTCTGACTTTTCCTTTTATATGTTGCTACTTCAGTTTCTCGAAGCAAACCCCAGCAGTAGTCCGCTAGCATACTAGTATTCCAGCAACCCTGGTACCTCCTCTCCATTTCTTTCACATCTTGGTGGGAGCGCTCTCCTTGCTCTTCGCTAACAGCTCCTAGATTTTCTGGAAAGTAGTCCAAATGAGAATGAAGAAAGTGCAGCTTAAGGCTCATCGAACACCCCAGTTCTCTCAAATTTTGTAGCATATCTTCGACGATTGTCTTGAAATTTGAGTCTTTATTGTTTCCAAGAAACTTACTTACTACTTCCTTGAATGACAGTCATGCAACTTTTTCTTTAACATCCATTTTCGTTTCAAACTGTGGGTCTTTCATTAGTTTTCGAATATCAGGACCGACAAATACTCCCTCTTTATTTTTTGCATCGGATAATACAGAGAATTTGTCCCTTAGGTATTTGAAACATTCCCCTTCCTTAGAGAGAGCTTTTGTAAACTGCTTCATTATGCCAAGTTTGATGTGAAGTGGAGGCAGGAGTACGTTCTTTTGGTCCACAAGGTTTTCTTTCAGGACGTTCTTTATTCCAATTTCAAACCCAGATCTCCTCTTCCACTCCTTTTGTATCCAATGCTGGGCTTTGTTTCGAATGTCCCACTCACACAAGAAACAAGGGTATTTGGTGTACCCGCCTTGCTGTCCTAGAAGCATGGAAATCACTTTCAAATCTCCACATATAGTCCACTCATGGTCCTTGTATTTTAACTTTGACAAAATCATACTCAGATTCTCGTAATGTTCTTTCAAATAAACAGAATGAGCAACTGGTACTGAGGCAAACTTATTGCCATTATGAAGGAGGACCACCTTTAGACTTTGTTTGGACAAATCAATAAACAACCTCCACTCCTTTACATCATAGTTTACATTGAACATACTTAACAGCCCAGTGATATCATTGCAGAATATTAGTTCATCTTCTTGAGAAAAGTATTGAAGAAAATCTCTTTCTCTTTTTCTATACCATGAAAATGATGTACCTGGTGCTAATAAATTTTTTCCTTTCAATCTTGAGCCTAACAATTCGGCTGACTCCTTCGGTAGATCTAAATCCCTCACAAGATCATTTAATTCTGGCTGTGTAAACAATTGAGGTTCGTTGTTATAACCACTAAACTCTTCACCAGAACTGCTCCCTTCAGTGTTAGTATCAAAAGATGTCGTAAAATCTTCTAACGAACTTGGTGGAGTTGGTACAGGGACATCAGGACCATGATCAACAGGACGCATTGCGGATGGAAGATTTGGATACGAAATTACTTTTTTGTTTTTCAAGTTATAACCCGCAACATTGGTCGAGCAAGAGATATATAGTATATAAATATATATATATATATATATATATATATATATATATATATATATATATATATATATATATATATATATATATATATATATATATATATATATATATATATATATATATATATATATATATAATGACAGGTTCTTGACCTTCTTGTTTAATATTTGTGGGTAACATTTACTACCAAACAGTGTAAACACAGCCTTGTAAAGACAGCAAGAGAAAATAACTAAGAAAATGATTACACGTGATTTGTGAAAAAACCTTACGTGATGGAGGGAAATGGATGTTATTTTCGAATTCAGCACACCAAAATACATGGAAATAAGATAATTTCATAGAAAAAATTTTTCCATTGCAGGCCTGTGTTATGTAAAGATTTAGTGTTTCTTGTTAATAAAACCGTTAATGAAGATAACGTGTTAATCACCTTAAAATCTCAAACTCATGTGAACCTGAAAGATAGAAGTTTATTTATTTTCCATTCTTCAGCATGGTTTCGTAAATGTAATTACTCACATGCAGACTCAATATTGAGAAATAATGATATCAAACCATCTCTAAAGGATCTAATACGTTATATACCAACGATGGAAGAGTATGTCTCAAAAAATGACACTGAGAGTTCATTACATTTTGTATGCATGCCTTCTAAGATGTTTCAAGATCCTGGTATGGCCTATGTTTATACAGATATTATAGACCATCAGTATGTAGGGAATACTAAGGTTTCCCTGTTAAGAGTAGTTCATTTTCCTAAAGATAGTAAAGTTATAAGCTTTCCTAATGTTCACTACTTACCGTTGAGTAAGACCCAATTGAGCTCGATTCGTATTTATATAAGAGACGTTAAAGGTAATCCATACCCATTCACAGTTGGGACAGCAGTGTGTAAAGTACACGTTAGAAGGAAGCTCCGTTAAATAATAATAATGGAAAGAGAAAGAGTCTTCAGGGGTTCAAGAATGCAGAGGGGATATGGTTTAGGTGGATTTTTTGCTTCGTTGTTCAGACGTGCTATCCCTTTGTTTAAATCAGGAGGTAAATATCTCGCTAAAAAAGCAGCTAGGACAGGTATAGATACTTTCCAGGATATTATGGGAGGTGTCGACCCTCGAACAGCTGTAAAACGTCGACTAGCCGATGCTTCTGATGAAATGTTAGATGATGTTAAACGGAAAATACGACGTAAGATGACTGGTCAAGGTGTAGGTCGCCGTAAAAAACCTGTAAAGAGGAATAGGAAAGGGACATTAAAGAAAAAGTGTTTTGATGTGTTTGCTCTCTAATAATGATGATAAGTGGTAACTTTTTTACATAAATAATGACAACCTGTAACTATTTCGTATATAAGGAATGTTTAAACAAATCTCTCTTCATTATACGTCAGACGACTGCACCAGCAAGATGCATTTCCTCCATCCCTCCAGCCCAGACTGTTGTAAGAGTGAATTGGATCTCTTCTCAGTGAACCCTACACAGATCAGCGTGAGTGAGTCCAATTTTATTAGTATTAACCCCGTTCACGCGATCACAAATACTGATGTACCTCTCGAATTCAATATCCCAGGCACTTCTGACCAATATCTTGACCCTTCGAATGTGTTTTTATATCTGAAGACTAAGTTAGTAAACGAAGATGGTTCAGATCTCACAGGAACCGATCACGTAGTGTACTCCGAGACAAATTTCCTGTACACGTGTTTTAATCAACTTGAGGTGTTTTTAAATGAAACATCTCTAGGAGCATCAGCTGCAAGTTACCCTTATTGAAGTTATATTGAAACTTTACTAAATTATTCTCAAGATGCGAAGGAGTCTCATCTGCAATCATGCGGATATTACAATTTAAAAGATGTAGAGAAACATAGAACCGACGCTGCTAAGTCTAAAAATAACACGTATGAATATTATGGACGTGTAAACGGTGATATATTCTCTCAAGAAAGACTTATTCTATCATCAGTGGACACCCGCATCAGGTTAACTAGATCTACACCTGAATTTGCTCTTAATGTTAAAAGCGCTGTTTTAGCCACAACTACAGCACCAAAGCCTATCTTTAAATTACTGGATGCTTATCTATATGTACGTAAAGTGAAATTATCTCCCATTAAACATATGGAAATAGAGAAATCTCTTTTGACTGATACAGCAAAATATCCAATCAAGAGAATTGAGACTAAAATTTTTAACTTTACCCAAGGATTATCGAGTATTAATATACCTAACATCGTCAATGGCAGCTTACCTCAGAAGGTAATAATAGGAATTGTAGAACACGATGCCTATTCTGGAAACTATGGGAAGTCTGCCTTTAAATTTACCCATTTCGGTCTTAGAGGTATCAGTTGCATGTGATTGGTCAACCATACGGTCGATTATGATGATATATGAAGATTCCCATTCTCAATGTTCGCCTCCTTTACGATTTATTTGCCTACTGTATCTTGCAGCGATAACGGTACAGGTATCGATCTCAAGACTTATGCTGAAAACAGTAATTTATATGCGTACGATCTCACAGCTGATCTTTCAGCTTGTAATGCTTATCATCTCAATATCCTAAGAAAAGGAACATTAGGATTGAGTCTCAAATTTGGACAAAGTTTGACATCCTCAATCTCAGTTCTGGTGTATTTGGAACATCCTCAAATCATCGAGATTGACAGAGTACGAAATATAATCTTGAATTATTAACGATGAATGAAGAAGAAATATTAAATGTCTTTAGAAACGAAAGAAGATTTTTAGGTGTATTCGCCTGTAATGAACTTAGCTCTGTGAAATTGGATACCGACTCTGGTCTTATCTTCAACACTTCTCCTCGGGATGTATCGAACAATGGACATTGGATAGCAGTGTATAAGAATCAAAATAATGTTGTATATTTCCTTGACTCTCTGCATTTAGATTTTATGTTTAGTAATCATTATGTAACAACTTTTTTAAAATATAATAATGTTCAATATGTTAAGACCTTATGTTTTCCTGTACAACCTATCAGTTCTAATTTATGTGGTGTATACTGTATTTATTTCATTATATGTTTTTAAATAATGTTTCTTTTAATAAACTTGTAAATATATTTGATGCTAAAAATTTATATGTTAACGATTATGTAGTTTGCACTTATGTTATAAACGCTTTAAAATAAAAACTTGTTTTCTTTTCCTACTTTTAACCAAATATTATAAAAAATATGACTTGAATCAATAGATCAATAGATCAATAGATCAATAGATCAATAGATCATGGATGGGTAGGAGGGGTGGTGGGGAGGGTGTTTGATTTACTGATTTACTGATTTACTGATTTAGGGTATGTAAAACAACAATTTTAGTAAAAATATGACTTGAATCAATAGATCAATAGATCAATAGATCAATAGATCATAGATGGGTAGGAGATTGGTGGAGAGGGCAGTTTGATTTACTGATTTACTGATTTACTGATTTACTGTTTTAGGCATAACAATTTTAGTAAAAATATGACTTGAATCAATAGATCATAGATGGGTAGGAGGGTGGTGGGGAGGGCAGTTTAATTTACTGATTTACTGATTTACTGATTTAGGGTATGTAAAACAACAATTTTAATAAAAAATATGACTTGAATCAATAGATCAATAGATCAATAGATCATAGATGGTAGGAGGGTGGTTGGATGGTGGTTTGATTTACTGATTTACTGATTTAGGGTATGTAAAACATAACAATTTTAGTAAAAATATGACTTGAATCAATAGATCAATAGATCACGGATGGACAGAAGGGTGGTGGAGAGGGCAGTTTGATTTACTGATTTACTGATTTACTGATTTAGGGTATGTAAAACATAACAATTTTACGTTATAAACATGAAAAGCATAAAAGATTTTAGTAAAAACAAAAATAAATTAAAAAAATAAATAAAAATAATAAATTTTTGAAAAAAATTAAGTTGAAAACAAAAGCTCACTCGTAAAAAAAAAAAAATATATATAAAATTTATTAAAAGAAAACTGAACACGTTTGCGTTCTTGCGGTTTCGCATCGGATCGCGCCTGCGGGCGCGCGTGCCGGTTTCTGCGCGGATGGCGCCTGCGGGCACACACGTCAGCCCGGGGCCAGCTGTCGGAACTCTTCTCGCAGGGGTCTTCAAACCATCATATTCGAAATCTATGACCTTATAAACATATATTTTGATACCAATATTGTATTATTATACAAA
>JABUQX010029615.1:27500-30000 GCA_015478945.1 Trachelipus rathkii
TTATTTTAAAATCAACAAAATCTGACCTTCCGACTGTCCTTTTATGCAAAAGAAAATATATTTTTTATGGTAAACTTATAAAATTATATATATATAATATATATATATATATATATATATATATATATATATATATATATATATATATATATATATATATATATATATATATATATATATATATATATATATATATATATATATATATATATCCATTTTTAAGTTTTTTTTTTTTATAAAAAATATTTTCTTTAGCAAAAAAGGAGAATGTCAAGGAGAAATTTTACAGATTTTGCAAGCTTGCTAAAAAAATCGAATGTCTCAGCTGATCTCTGAATGTATCATATTGTAATAATAAACTGTTAGTTTCCTTTTTTAACTAGCGAATACCCGCAACCTAGACCGCAGAGAAGGTAGGAGTCGGGATCTCTTGGCCTCCCGGTGGATGACGGGTGGACTTCGTCCCCCCTCTGTCCCCCGTCCGCTCGAACCCCCATAAAAAATAATTTATCCATGAAAACCGTAAATTGTTTAATAAATATAACTAAATATCAGTTTACTTAAGCCAGCTTTTCGAAATTTTAAGCCATGTGATATGCAATAAAATATATATATATATATATATATATATATATATATATATATATATATATATATATATATATATATATATATATATATATATATATATATATATATATATATATATATATATATATTAAATAGGAAAATTTCCCAGAGCTTCAATGGATGACCTTCAGGACAAATTGTAAATCTTTTCCGACAATTGCGTTTAGGACAACGGAAATAAAAATTAAACTTATTATTATATATAGTACATTCTGTATCACAAATACACTTTTGAGACTAAAATTAACTTGTAGTACATTAAAAAAGCAAGCAAAGTGATCTTATCAGATATTACAGATTCTAAATCAAACACGTCCATCTTGAACAAAGTTGAAATCATAACTAGTTTAAAACTTTTTTTTTTTTAAATAAAATACGTAACTGTCCGAATCTGTACCCTAAATATAATAAAAAGGACTAATCTGGCAACATCAAGTTTAAGACCAAATGTGTCATATATATATATATATATATATATATAAATATATATATATATATAATATATATATATATATATATATATATATATATATATATATATATATATATATATATATATATATATATATATATATATATATATATATATATATTGTGATGGGAATGGGCGGATGAGTTGCCATTCTTTAATTATTATTTTTTAGAAGGAAATTATTTTTTGTAATAGTTTTTTATGGTGTGTGATAAAGGAGAGCCTACTTCATTATGAAAAGAACGTAGATATGTGGATTCGCCGCAGTGAAGCTGCCCTCTGGAATTACTACCCCATTCAAACTACTGAAACTCACTATATTTATATTTCATCCAAGAATCATGCAAAATCTATTTTCCGTGACACTAAAAATCTGTTCTCCCTAGAAAATGAAATCATCTCTCTGGTTCCTCTTCATCACGCTCTTTCTGTCATTCTGCAAATTTTGTTAGTTCTAACATTGCATCTTCGTCTTCCTTCCATTAACTAGCATTTTCCGATTGCACAACTGTCATTTTACCTTTTTGATAAAGCTGCACTTTTTCAAACTTTTGAACTCGCTCAAACTTTTGCTTTTAAACCATTCTGAACGATTCCTGAATTATTTCACTTTCTCCACCTCCACTAGCTCATATATTCCTTTCATTGTTGTACCTTCTGAATATATTTTCCCCACTGACTGAGCTTACCACTAAGAAGGCGTCTGATCCTGACGGTATTCCTCCTGTGTTTCTTCAAATCTTTGCTTTCGTGCGAGCTTGTTCCCTGTATTAGTAAACTACTTCGTCTCTGTATATCCTTTTCGACTTCCCTTCTTGATGAAAACGTGCGCTCATTCAAATTAAGCCGTAAAAGGGGAACCCTTCTTAACCCTCGAACTATCGTCTTATTGCTTTGACCTCCGTTCTTTCCAAAATTTTTGAATTTATCATAAGTAAGATTTAGAATCATATTAATTTTTCTAATATAAACTCCGATCGCCAATATGACTTCCGTAAGAAACGCTCGACTGGTGATTTTCTTCTACCTCTTCTCTCTAATTCCTTGTATTCTATTGTTTGGCATTTCAGTGAATCTTTTGCTATGTCGCTAGACACATCGAAAGCATTCGATAGAGTTTGGTGCAAAGCTTTTATTTTAAACTTCCCTCTTACGGTATCTATCCCTCTCTCGGTGGCCTTCTCCCTGATTTCCTTTCCGGTCGTTCTATAACAGCTGTTGCAGATGGCAACAGTTCATCTCTTTAATCTATTAATGGTGGTGTTCCTCAAGGAGCTGTCTTGTCTCTTATTCTTTTTCTACTTTTAAAAAATGATCCTCTCTCAATCACTTCGATCCTATCCACTCCTACCCCGATGACTCCACCCTTCATTATTCCTTCCAATTTGGGAGTCGTTC
>JABUQX010029615.1:32500-39962 GCA_015478945.1 Trachelipus rathkii
TCATATTACTAGGAAATATTATTTAAAAAAAAAACAACAAAAATGACTCAAAACTGAGAGAGTCGTAAAAACATAACAGGTCATATATTATATAATATAATATATATATTATATATATATATATATTATATATATATATATATATATTATATAATATATATATATTATATTTATATATATATATATATATATATAGTATATATATATATATATATATATATATATATATATATATATATATATATATATATATATATATATATAATATACAACACTGACGCAGTTCATGAATTTTTCAAAATTTGACATTTTTTTGCAAAAAGGACAATTAAATCAATTTCGTTGAAAAAAAATGATGTATTTTTGGTTCATTAGCACAGAGGTACTAGTTATCGTTGATTTCACAGAGTTCTAGGTTTCTGTGCAGTGGTATCTGGCAACACTGAAGGAAGTTTGGCGTCTTGGTTTAACGTGTAAAGTGTGATTTTAGACACATCAAGTTATTCTTTCATTAATGTGTCTTATACCCTCTAGTGCTTAATAATAATAGTGTTTCTTTTGTTTCATGAGGTTTAGTGGTTACAAAAAAGTGAACCAAAATGGGTGAAAATAGCAATATGAGTCCTCGCAAAGTCGCTCAAATAAAAGTTTTATTGAGTGAAATTACATTAAAACAAAGATAAATTGCGAAAACATTAAGTATTTCAACACAAACAGTCCGTGTTATTAAGAAAAATTTGTTAACGATGTAGATTTGGCCACTAAATGAGCTGGAAAATGTGGTCGAAATCGAAAAACAAGTCAGAGAACAGATATTTTAATAGTACAACTGGCTCTTAAAAACAGAAGAACATCTTGTGGGAAGCTTTCTATAGAACTGGCAGTGTGGGCTGTTAGCCTTGTCAGAAGAACAGCAAACGACAGGTTTTGGAAAGTGGATTGAAAGCATATCGCCCGAGAAAGAAACCTCGACTCACTAAGCCAATGAATGAGGCACATCTTGCCTGGGCTGGCAATCACGTTGAGTGGACTTCTGAATGTGGGAAAAGGTAAGAATGATACATTTAGCTATTCAGTTCAACTGCGGTGCATAAAAGATTTCTAGTTATTATTAATATCACAATGAGATGTGTAAAATTATGATTATCTTTGATTTCGGTACCTCCATTTCTTTCATACTAGGTACAATTTTTTCAAGCCATAAAGTTTACTTGGGGTTTCTTTACTTCTATGGATGCGCCACTACTTTAGCCGTATTTTCTATTGTTGCTGGTGATCTTCTAAGACGAATCAACTACTGTAGTGCTGGATGACCGCGTGCAGAGTGTAAGAAGGCTGCCAGGTGAGGAATTTATGCCTAAAGTATGAAAAAGACTGTCAAATTTCCAACGAAAATCATGGTGTGGGGAGCCATTTCCGTGCATGGAGCAAGCCGTTTACACATTCTTGAGGAAACTATGAATCATGTTCAATATATATGAGTACTAAAAGGTCGTCTACTACATCAAATGAGGGAATGATATGGTTAACAACCATGTATATTCCAACAAGACTCGGCCCCTGTCAACGGCTAAATCGCCGAAGACGTGGTTTGAAAAGTCACCGAAGTTATGCTATGAAATATGTAAAAGTCAAATCTTATTAATATTTAGCTTTTATTGAATATAGCAGTTTTAATTTTTTTTTATAAATCACAAAACAAAACTGTAAAACATTGGTTAATCCGAACAATACAGGTTAATTGTTTCCTATAAAAAGTACAAAATGCCCATAACATTAAGTGCAATGAATTAAGTGGTAAATGTTTTACGCTTAGAGAGTTGTTTGTGTGCAGCATCAGGAACATCTCTCATAAGGCTCCAACAGTAGTCAGCCATCATATTACGGTCCCACCGGCCTTGATACCGTTCTTCTATTACTCTGATGTCCTGATTAAAACGCTCACCTTGCTCTTCACTGAAATTGCCCAGATATTCTGGAAACTTTTCCAGGTGGTTGTGCAAGTAATGCAATTTAATGCTCATGTTGCATCCCATTAACTGAAAACTGGACAAGAGCTCTTTCACTATGTCCTTATAGTTGTGCGACTTCCTGTTTCCTAGAAAGTTTTTCACAACATTGTCAAATGCTTTCCAGGCTCTTGCCTCAATATGAGACATTGATGTAACAAATTGTGGATCATTTAGTAACGTTCTGATTTGTGGTCCATCTAATATTTCTGTTTTTTCTTTTCTACTCTAAGAGCAGGAAAAGGTAAGCAAATATAGGTGAAACATTGTGCTATGTGATCAAGAGCTTCCACAAATTGTTTCATTACCTCAAGCTTAATATGAAGTGGTGGCAGAATGATTTTCCTTGGATCAACTAATGGCTCATTGATGATGCTCTGTTGTCCTGATGATAAACTGACTCTTAATGGCTATGTATCTTTGACCCAATGCTCTTCCTTTGCCATACTAACCCAGTAGCAGAGGTAGCAGGGGTATTTCTTGTATCTTCCTTGTTGTCCTAAGAGAATGTTCAACATTTTCAAATCAACACAGACTAACCAAGCATGATCTCTGCAGTTCAACTTCCCCAGGACAAAAACTTTTATGTTTCCATATTCCCCTTTAAAGGATACTGAGTGGATTATAGGAATCTATCAAAATTTGTTCCCATTTGTAAAACATATTTCAAATTTCTTTTAAAACCGTCAATAAATAGTCTACATTCGTCAGATACCTTATCTTGTTAATAACATTTCCAGGAGAAGTTCAGCAACGTCGATACAATAAAACTTATGCAGCTTTTCCTCTCTGCTTTGATGAGATAAAATACTAGTACCATGATGTAGAAGACATTTTTCCTTGAGTTTTGAAGCCAACAACTCGGAAGATTTTTTAGGCAAGCACAAGCTTTGAATTAAATCGTTCAACTCACACTTATTAAAAAATGAGGGGTAGCTTAAGGATGATTTAGATGGATGAAATTCAACACCCATTGTTCATCTGTATACCTGAGGAAATATGCGAGGATGATGATGAAGTTCTGTCATCAATATATGTGAGTTCAGTAAATATTGGTATTGGTAAGTCATATGAGTGAGGGACAGGTCTAATGGCGGAATCAAGAATGAGATGTTTTATAAAGAGTTTGTTTTTACTGTTGAACGTTAGAAGTTGAAGAAGTATGTGTCTATGTGCTCTCAAAACTTGTGAATTTTTTCTCAATTGCTGATTGTGGGTTGGTAGGTAGTTGGTAGTCGGTTAGGATGTGTGAAGCTCTGAAGATAGAGAGTGTGTGTGGTTTTATTCGTATGGTGATCATTTAAAAGTACAAGAGAAGTATGAGTGTGTGATAAAATTACTGTGCGTTATTCTAGTGAGTAGTTTTCTTTTGTAATTGTGTAGTGTGAGATAGATAATATTATGTTATGCTCGTTCGTTTTTAATGGTATACATGATTCTATAAAAGGGAAGGGGGAATTGTTATTGTGCGTTCGTGCTTTTCTGTTATTGAGTTAATGCGGGGTGATGGGTTAGGATGTGTATTGGTGTGTGTAGGGTGGGTCGTGGGGGGGAGTGGTTATTCGTATGTATTACTGCTATTGTTTGGCATGAGTAAAGATTGTGTGAATTTATGGGTTTCGATTTCTGTATAAAGGTTATTAGAAGGTGTTTTCCATTGGTATTTTTTAGGAGTGTGGGTTTGCAATGAGGGGGATTTCGTTTTATGCAGGCTCATGATTATGGTGTCATAGTGATGTCTCGGGGTAATCGTTTGTAGCTTGGTAATTATAGCGTCTTCTCAGGTTGTGCTATTCTAGGCTCACTTGCTTAGGCGTGCGTTGTGCTGGTGATGGGAGTATAGAGTGTTTAGCTTTTGGTATAATAAAAGAAGTACGTGTTTTGATGTAGCAATTTTCTTTTTAGGTAAGCGTACTAATTCCTTTTTGTCGATGCGATGAAGGGCTGGGGAAGGATGCTCGAGTGAAAGATAATGATGTCGAGTAGAGGATATTCATGCATTTATATTAGTTATATCTGATTGTGGTGATTTTGTTTGGTGTAAGGGAGAGACTGCAATCTCAAGCTTGTCATATGTGATAATTGCTGTTAATAATACTATAAATAGGTCCGTTCTGGTTAGTAATATTATCGATAGGTTGCGTTTTTGATCGTGTGTTAATTCGACGTGAATCAGTTATGAGTGGTATAGGTGGGTGTGTTGAGATCAATAGAGGTGCTGAGTGGATCATAAGGGTAGAGATATTTTAGCTATTTATTGTTTTGTGTGTCGGTTATATTTGAATTTGTGGTGGTGATGTAAGTGAGATTGTCTGATGTCGGTAACTATGGGTTTATTTCTTTTGAATTTGGTGGGTGTTCTCCGTATAGTGGGATTTAGCTGAGGGGGATTGTATCTCTCTGAGATTAAAGGGGTAGTGATGTTAAAAGGTAGTCTGACTTACTTAAATTTAGTATCTTTGCTGCCTGACTTTGAAGCTCTCTCATGATAAGGCGGTACTTATCTGCCAGGAGAGGGATATATAGCTAACTGGGATGCATTGTAATTAGTTATAGAGGTGTAATTTGGTTGGTAGTCCGAAATGAACAGGTTTATGTTTTGATCAAGTGGTAGTGTTATGATTGTTTGATTGTGAGTAAGCACACTGGTCTAGTTGTGATGGTGTAGAGTTGGGTGTGTGTGGCATATGGATTTACTGAAGTGTCATGTTAGGTGCTATTGGCGTGAACATATATTAGTGTAGAAATAGGTGAGTGTATTCTAGAGGTTGAAATAAATGAGTATTATGAATTATTGGCAGGGGTGTGGGTGATAATTTTGTTAATGAGTTGGTGTGCGTCTGATAATTGCTTGATGGTGCGATATGTGTGATTTTAAGGGTATAGCATGTTTTAGATAATAAGTGAGCTAGTTGTTGTTTAAAGGGTTTTCTGAGTTGTGGCTTTCTTGTGATGGAATGAAGGTAGACTCCTGCAGATGAGATCGTTCTCTAATAGTAGTTGTTTTATCATAAAGTTAAGTATTAGTTAATGAGGTGTTAGATTATTGATGAAGTTATTAGGGGTGTACGTGGTGGTCTACTGTGGATGGTAGTAATCATTTTTTTCATCAGGATGACTAGGTAATACTTGAGGAGATGTATGATGAGGTTATATAGAATTAGTTTCTGAATTGTGTGAAAGCAATGAGAGTGTGTTGCAGGAGATTGAAAGTGGATTGTACGTTTGAAGTTATGGTCGTAGGAGCTGTTTAGAGTGATGTGTTAATAAAGTTTATCGTGGTCCTTGAAGAGGTGGATTGTGATCGTGGAGTTGTTTGTTAGTAAGCTAAGTTAAAATTCGAAGTTAAGTGGACTGTGAGTAATCTGGGTGTTGTAGTTCAGTAACATATTATGGTTGAGGTAGATTAAATGTTATGATTTACTTTCTTTAAGTTAATAAGAAATTTCTTGTTTAGTAATTTAAAACCTGAACCTCGGGTAATAGGTTATATTGAATATAAGCGTTTGTGAAGAAGTCTGAATAATAAAATCATATTAGTGCTGTCTTTCGGGTCCAGCTTTGGCGTTTCTTTTTTTTAAGAGTGGTAGATTTTTCAAATTGTCTGAGAGTTCCTACAGTGGCTTGGCCATATATTTGTCGTATAGAGTCTATTCAGTTTCTATAAGTAAGCAGGGTATCTTAATTTGAGAATAAAGAGCAGCACAAAGGTCCAGACAGCGGCATTGGAAAACTTTAATGACAAAATTTATAGCGTTGTTCGGTAATAGCAATATGGTGATAAAGGATTAGGGAAATAGAAACAGACGAAAATATGATTAAAAAGTAATAATTAGAGGAATTTAGTATATGTGTAAGATAAATTGATACTCATGTATTTCATTTTGTGGTATCATAGTTATCATGTCTTACTTAGTGTGCGAGTTTGTGTTAAATTTGGATCTAGTGGTAAAATAATAACAATGACAATATTGGTAAGAAGAAGCTTCCAGGACCAACACGAATAAAATATATAAAGTTATATTTAAAATGGTTAGTAAATTTTATTTATTAAGAGGGAAACTCATTTAAATTAAAGGGTGCAAATGACTAATCCAGGATAAAACACTCATCAAAATAATTACAACTTTTTAAAAGCAACAACAAAAAAGGGCATAATAACATCGGAAAAACTTCCGTGGAATGGACGATAGCTGTCAAAAGATCAGAAGCAGTGGTTGCGATACTTTTAAAGGATGCACTGTCGCTATTGAGAGAAGATTTAATGTTGGCGCAATGTATAGGGATTCAAAAATGTGGAGGTTGGTTGGTAAGCTGGTTTGTGAAAGTATAGAATTTTGTATAATTAAAGGCGTGATCTTGGGTGTGAGCATAGTCACGTATAGGAATAAGCAGAGGAATTCAGCAAAGAATTAGTGCGGGTGGAAAAACGAGTATTTTCTTGTAATAATAAAATTTTATTCATGATTTTAATATATTGAAATTATTTTATTCTGGATGACGAAGGATTTTTGGTTTTTAAATTTATTTTTTCTTTAAATGTAATTTACAAGGACATTTTTTTTAAAAAGAAAGCACAAATGAATATGTTATAGATTTATTATAAATTAGTAAGAATTGCAAAATGATAAATGATTTGGAACTTTTCGAATTTTGGACTTAGGAGAAATGCTAACTTATTTTCGCACATTGAAAAATCTCTTGCAACTTCTATTAACTGCATGAATGAGACTTGGAGACGATAGGCAGACTTCATGCTAATACATTTTATTACTAAATTAAGTAAGATTTCAAATATGGATAACAATATTAGGAAACTTTAGAAAATTTTTGGTCTTTAGGGAAATTAACTATTTTCTTACGCAGAAAAAATCTATCGCACCGTATTACTGACTCCAAAACTTGGAACGATACAGAATTCAAACTAAAGCATTTTATTACTGAATTATAAGGAGTATCGATCTATCTTAAAAATATTTCGACTGACCTCGAAATTTGTGAGTTTCGTACTTAAGTATTTTTCGTACAAGATAAAAAAATCTCTCGATAACTATTACTTCCAAAACCTATGAATTGAATAATAAAAAAACCTACGCGTTAGATGGTACTTTAAGATTAAGTTCCTTTTTTGATCTACGTTTTGTGTAAAAGTGTGTCTTAACCCTTTAATAAAATTTTCTTTTACATTTATGACAATTTTTAACTTTAAAGGCTTCGAGTTATTTTTATATTTGATGTATTTAACATTCTTGGTGTTTTATGTTCATTTTTTCTAGTTTTTCATTTTAAATAAGTTTGTAGTTGTTTTGATATATATTCCTCATTGCTTGTTTAAATTTCTTAGTTTTACTCAGCCTTTCTATTTTTTTATATAAAGCTTGTTAGTTTATGGCCGATATACATAGTCGTGGATGTTGTGGAAGCTTCTTATAATGTTTTCTGATAGGAAGATA
>JABUQX010029616.1:0-5000 GCA_015478945.1 Trachelipus rathkii
ACACTTCATTCCACGGGTGAAACGGGAGAAAGCACGGAGGCTGAGTCTGATTTTGTTTTAGTGTGTAGCTCGACGCATGCGGAGCAGGAGGGTAGTTTAAGTAAAGATGTAGAAAACGGGATGTTTAAAAATACTGAAATAACTGAACTGCGGGGGAGGGAAGAATACCGTAGCGCTCGTGATTTAATTGCCGAGGCGCGAGTTGAGGAAGAACGAAGGACCCTGAATTATTATTCTCGAATAATAATTGAATAATAATAATGAAAAAAATAATAATAATAATAATAATAGTAATGAAAAGATAATACTAATCATATATATGGGTGTATGTGTTATGATAGTGATATTGAAAATAATAATAATAATTATTTTAAAATAACTAATTATTAAGGAAAATTAATAATAGATAATCAATAATAATATAACTACAATAAAGGTATAATACTAATTAATAATAAGTAATAATAATAATTAATAATAACTGAATTTGGATGAAACAACATAATAAAAATAATAATACTAATAATAAGGATGATTGCTGAGCGCACGCGATTTTGCAATGATGGTTTACTTATATAAATTTGCGGGAGTGAGAGGGATATATACCTTTTTAAAGAAGAATTGTGTTAATGCTGGAACTGCGACGACGGCGAAATTTTATTCCATTACTGATATTCAACATGAGTTTCACAGAAGCCACATGATTTAAAATATGAAATGCTTCTTTAAATTCAGATGTACGACCTGCTCAGATGCTGATGGAGTTGGGGGTGTAATTCGGGGTTGGTAAGCTAGGTGTACGGCAGTGATAGTCTATTTATTCAATGAATACGGAAAGTAATTAAAATACGACTAAGGGCTTTGGAAGGCAATTGAATTATGCGCGTTGTCGCTGCCGAAATTAATTTCAAATATTTTGTACGCTACAAAGAGTAGAGTTCATTATCGACTTCAATTATAATTACATGATTGATCCCCGAAACACTTCGGACGTTTCAATTAGATAATGGTCAGACCTTCTAGGCTTCCTCACGTGCAATGGCGAAATCACTCTACCCTATCTGTTGTCTTACACGTTTGTAGTGGAAAATTTAAAATCCTCCTTCCCCTTCTCTGACCGCTATTGGTGAGAAAATTACATTGTAAGAAGCGGCCTTAATGGGAATGACGAAGATATTTGATAATAAATCCTCATGGCGGAAGATGCGCAAAATTAATATTAAGAGGTCGGTCCTTATGCTAATTGTATAGGAGGTTATTGAAACCGATATAACTAACTAATTTATTATTAATACTATACTACTAGTTATAAGTATATAGTTAGTATAGTACCTACATATACTATATATACTATTTATAATATATTAGTAGTCAACAGCTTTACCATCAGACCTTTTAATTATAACCATAAATAGAATTTTATAATATTCTTGCCTATGGCAACATGAAAATGTAACTAAGAATGCCCAAAGTAACAATATAATACCAATTTTATAGCTCACTTCGACTCACACAAATCTCCCATTTCATCTTCGAGCACTGACAAACCAACCTTTTTTTTTTATATTCTGATTGAACTAATAGCATTTATTTAACTTTTGTCTTCACACTTTTTTGGTTTAATATTTAAATAATCGTTATATTGCTATCGTATTACGTTTCCTCTCAAATTTGACGCAATTTCGCAAAAAACAAAATATTAAATGATGATTTATTATAACATTATGAAATTTGTAAAAGATCGGTCGTTTCTATAATGTTAAATCGTGCTAAGCACGAGCAGCACGAGTACAGGAGTCGCTCTGATATATATACTTATACTTATATATCATATTATACTATATTATTATATATATATGACTATTATATTAATCACGTATATATATATAATAATATATATATAGTATATTATACTATAATTTAATAAATTGAAATTTAACTAAGAGCACGAATTTTTAATAATATTATATTTTAAAATTTAAACATAGATATGAAAAAGAAACAATCAGCTGACAGCATTTATTTTTTTTAAGCTCTTGACATTGTAATTAAACTCTAGGTTAATTATCCTTTTTGATTATAATTATAATTGATTATCATTTTATTATTAGTCTTCAAAAAAACCTGTTATATAATCACGTTACCATTGTATCTCTTTTTTATAGTTTATTAAACTTATAGTTATTGGGAAGTCTTGAATTGTGTTTTAATTAAAAATTAATTTGGGGGGGGGGGATGAGATATTTTGAGTTTCTTTTGTTTATTTCTTTGATTATGCGTACATTAGAAATATTTGTTGTATAAAACTCGACCGGAGTATCAAAAATAGCATAAAAGAATGATATATATAATATATATATATTATAATAATTATATATATATATATATAGATATATTATTAAATATATATTATATTATATATTATATATCTAATAATATATATATATATATTATATATAATATAATTAAATTGAAATAAAAATTTAAGATATAGTAAAATCAACAAAAGATTTTGTAATCGTGTAAGAGGTCACAGTTTCATCTTCCTTTTTTTGTGTCAATTTTGATAATACCATAAAAGTTTGGGTTTTTATTCAGAGCTTGCTCATCTACATAGCATAACTAGGGCCTTTAGAGAGTAGTTATACTCTGATAGGTTAAAACTAGTGTATTATGACGAAAAATGAAAAATTAATTTAGGGATTAAAGAGAATTCAAAAACTTTGCAGATGGTATTTTGAATAGAAGGCAATGTATGTTTAAAGAGGAATTATAGAATAAAAGGGAGGCTTTACAAAGCTGCCATCACTGACCAATGTCAATCCCTGGATCATACTATATATATATATATAGTATTATTATATACTATATATGAATATTATATATATATATATATATTATATATATATTATTGATAGTTATAATACTATCATATATATATATTATATATAGTATATCAATATATATATATATATATATATAATATATATAATATATTCAATATATATTGACAATTAGTGGTTTCAATTTGATCGAATATAATACATTCATGGTGCCATCGCACATTGTCACTTATAAAGTAGGTTTATAATAATGAGGAAATAAACGAACTTAATTTAATTTGACAAGTAGGAAAGGGAAATCAGCGAGCTCAAAAGAAAATGCTCGTAGCTAGTTTTTGTGGACTGGTCAAATTTCTCTCGCGGACCGATGCCTGTTCCGTGGTCTCATGGCCTTGCCGTGGTCCGTGGTCCGGCGGTTGAGAAATATTCACTCAACTAGAAAACTCCTGGGATAAAGGAGTTTTGCAGGAAATTCATTTTTACCCTATGCTTGTTAGATCAGTCACTGTGAACACTACTTATTTACCCAGATTTGGATCATCTTAATATGCTAGAAAAGGAGAGGGAGAAAAAAAAAACAATTTTTTTTAACTAAATTACGTTGAGGAACAACCAAAATTTTCCAGTCCGTTCTTTTGAATGATTTTCAATGAGAAAACATAATTTGAAATTCAAATTTATTATACCTGTAAAGGCAATAAATTTGTATCGGGAGGTATGCATCTTTCTGTTCATGTTTTACTCTTCCATGCAATGTACTGTTGCACTTGCACGTATATTAACAATACTTTTCTTATTCCAGCTGACACCAGCCTGTAGCATCGCAAAGTATGGTAATATAAATAACATACACGCGCGCGCACGCACACACACAGGCCACACACACAACACTCATACAAAGTCATTTTGTAATTAGTGTCCCAACTTATGATACATATATATATATATATAATTATATATATAATATATATATCTATATTATATATATATAATATATATATATATATATATATTATATATAATATATATATATATATATATAATATATTGTCTTTGGTGTTAAGCTAATAAAGATATTAGAGCCTGGCATATGGCGACCAAACCATTTTTGTTTTGAGGAAAAACAATATCGAAATATTTTTTGGGTTTATTTTGAGGACCTCTTCAGTAATTGAAGTTCAATCAGGAATTTTTTTTAACACATTTATTTTTGTGTTAAATGCATCCGACCCCTTCCCTTTGTTTCTCGTTTGTCGTAAAAAAATTATTTTGTCTTCCCTATTTCTTTTTTTTTTCTCTTTCTTTTCATTTTTTTCTTTTTTTCTTTGCTTTCTATTTTGTTTGTTTCTTTGTTTAACTTAATTTCTATCATTTGTTTATTTATTATTTATTTATATATCTCTCTCTTTCTTGCTTTTATTTATTTATTTATTTATTTATTTATTTATTTATTTATTTATTTATTTGTTTATTTGTTTATTTATTTATTTCCCTCTCTTCCCCCATTTTTTTTCTTTTTTCATGCTCTATCTCATTCTCCTGTATTCCATTTTCCCCTCACCCCTTTCTCTTTCAACAAATAATAATCATCAATCTTTGCCATTAAAAGTTTGCGCTCGAAAACAGCAAGCGCCAAAAACCAATCATTAAAAGTACACCATCGAAAAAAAAAAAAAAAAAGGGGTTTCCTTATTAATTTTTTTAATATTTCTGCAGCTACTCCTTAATGAAAGCTCCTACTATAATGAGTAGTAATTAAGGTATTAGTTTAATGAAGACCCCTTTTGGACTAATATTCTCTTTTCACCGGACTTGAAAGTGCGTGTTTTTGTTACGTCTCGGCCGCTATATGAGTGGAGCAATCTGAGTCCGTGTTACGATCAGTAATTTGTTCCATAGTTATAAAGTTACCAAAAGAAAAAAACTATTACAGCTATAGGACTTCGTCATTATTTCCAATATATCTTTTGTGAATTACTAATATATATATATATATATATATATATATATATATATATATATATATATATATATATATATATATATATATATATATAATATATATATATATATATATATATAATATTTATAATTATATGTATTCGATATAATATAATAATATATTATATATAGTATATATATATAATTATAATATAT
>JABUQX010029616.1:10000-12500 GCA_015478945.1 Trachelipus rathkii
TGCTATATATATGGTAGTTTTGATAGTGTTGAATAAAGCCAAAATATAGCCACTTTTTTTTTAAATGTTTACTTTGCTTATTTTGGTGTGGTGAAAATTGGTGATCAAGACAAAAATTTGTCTCCACACAAAGTTTGCAGAAGTTGTTTTAAAGGTTTAAAAAATTGGAGCTATGGCAAGAAAAAATGTGTCCTTTGCCATCCCTATAGTGTGGAGAAAACCGACAAACCATACTGACAATTGCTATTTTTGTATGATCAACATTGGTGGGTTTAACAACCAGAACAAAAAGGTAATAGAATACATCGACATCACATCGGCAGTGATACCTGTGTCTCACTGCAAAGATCTTCCAGTGCCACCTCTATCTGTATTTTGAAAGATGATGCTGAAAATAATTTTGACAACTCAGCACCAGAAGTAAAAGATGTTTATCACCCAGAAAATGTGAGAGGGTCTAGATCACAGTTGTTCAATCCAAATGAATATAATGATTTTACTCGAGATTTAAATTTTAGCAAAAAAGCAGCTCAATTACTTGGATCAAGACTGAAAGCGAAGAACATTTTGTCTCCAGGCACGTCATTATCCTGGTGTCATCATGGAGAAAAGGATTTATTGCCCTATTTCACTAAAAGAAAGATGAAATGATTTTTTGTCATCATCTTTATGGTTTGATGAGTCATTTGGGTGTCAACTACAACCCAAAATTCTTCTAAAAGCATCCGGAAAGGAGCTCTCTACTACCAAGTAGTAGTAGTAGTAGTAGTAGTAGTAGTAGTAGTAGTAGTAGAAAAGTAGTTAGAATTGACTAATAAAAATTGGCAACGACGACAGCAATGGTATAGCGGAAGAAAAAAAAATAGTAATGATAGTACTATAACAGCAATAGTAATAAAGCCGTACCATTAATGACAATTGAACCACTATCATTTTTTTTTCTTTTTCTTTTTTTGTATCAAATAAGCCTGTAATATATTCATTCATAAAATGCAAAATTTGAGCTCCAAAGGCGATGTTCATAACAATTTCATTTTCCTTGCATTGTCCTTCTTAATTGCAAGGAGGTTTTTTTTTGTATTAAAAAAAACAGACAGACGAACAAACAAACGTAAAAAACAAAAACAAATAAAACTAACGTGTTTTTTCTTTTACTGTTATTAAAAGGGAATGAATGTTTTGTTATTACTTTCGTTATACTTTACTCTTGAATATATATATATATATATATATATATATATATAATATATAATAATATTACATATATATTATAGGTAATTATTAGAACATGATTTATATTATATATATATATATATATATATATATATATATATATATATATATATAGAGTGGTAGAAGATATGTAGATCAAATTTTCACATTTAAACAAATGATTGAGAGAATGAGAGAGAAGAAGAAGAAATTGTATGTAGGTTTTATGGACTTGCAAAAGACGTAAGCCAGGATTAATAGGGAGCTTTGTGACAGGTGTTAATGATATATGGTGTTGGTGGTAGGCTTCTGAATGGATTCAAAAGTAGGTATGTTGATAGTGAAGCGCGTGCAAGATTAAATGGAGTTGAAAGTGAATGGTTTAATATTAAAAGTGAAGTGATCAGGATGTGCTGTCTCCTTGGGTATTTAATTTGTATATGGATTGGGTGATGAAAAAATTATAGCTAGGGATGGTAGGAGGAAGTGTTAGACTGATGGAGGACAGAAGAGAGTGGATGGTGATCTGCTTACTGTACGCAGATGGCGAATCTGAAGAAAGTTTGAGGGGACTAACTAGTAGAGGGATTTGGCAGGGTGTTTAAAAGGTAGGGTTGGAAAGTAAATATAGATAAAAGTATGGTCAGGGTAGTGAGTGAAGAGAGTCAGCGGTTTGAAATCATGTTGGATGGTGATCTACTGGAACAAGTGTCTGAATTTAAAAATTTAGGCTATATGTAAGATGAAAAGGGAACGAATGATGCAGAGTGTGGTAGGAAAGTTATAAATGGTAGGAAGATGGCTAGCGCAATTAACCCTTGGTGAATGCAAAGAGACTAAGTCTTGAGTGTGCTAAGGCTTTGCGCCAGTGTTTATGTTTAGTAATGGAACTATGATGTTTTAATAAGAGGTTTATAAGGTACAATCTGTTCAGATGGACAATCTTAGCGGCTTGTCGAGTGTGAGAAAAATCGATTAAATGAGGAATAAATGTGTTAGGGACTTGTGTGGTACACGAAAAGGAGCAGATGAGAGGATAAACGAGAATGTATTAAGATGATTTGGTCATATGGAAAGGATGGATGACAGTCAGTTGGTTAAGTGGATATATAGTGGTGAGTGTGCTGGGAATCGAGCTGCTGGGAGCCCGAAGATAAAGTGGATTGAGTCAGTAAAGGAATGTCGGAAGGAAAGTTTGAAAGAGGAGAGAAGAAAGGTGCATAATAGAAGTGAATGGCGAGGTTCTGTGAGGGGGTGTGATTGTGGGCCTGTCCATGAGGATGAACAC
>JABUQX010029616.1:20000-30000 GCA_015478945.1 Trachelipus rathkii
TCAATTTATCATTCTTCTCACACTTAACACCCCCCTAAGATTGTCCATCTGAGCACGTTTTTTACTTTGTGATCTATACCTCTTATTCCAGACCATTAGTGCTTACTCTATACATTATCACAGATAACAACATACCCTCAATGTAAAATCTAGCGCAATCAAAACTCATTCCCTTTACATCCACCAAGAATTTAATTGCCTCAGCAAATTTCCTGCCATTTACAACTCTCCTTCCTAAACGTCTGGCAGTATCTGTTTCCTTTCATCAACATATGTCCTAAATATTTAAACTCAGACACTTTTCAGCTCTCACCATCTAACACAAACCTTCACACTGAGGACTGTCTCACTCACAACCATAACCTGCTCTTATCTACAGATTTACTTTCAACCCCTCTTTTCCACACACCTGCCAGATGCTTCTCTACCAATCTCTCAAACCTCTTTCCGATCAGATTCGCCCACACAAAACCAATCCATTCTGCATATAATGGTTAGGAACCATCCACTCTTCTTGCATTCTCCACATTCTAACACCAATCCCGCTGCTACTCCCACCTTCTAATTCTTTCATAACCCCATCCATATACAAATTGTATAACCAAGGAGACATGACACAGCCCATCCTCACTACACTATTAATATTAAAAAAATCACTTTGGACTATAACTATTTATTCTTACACACGTTTAACTATCGTCATACATACTTAGATTCCATCTAGAAGCCTACGACCAACACATATATCCACTAACAACTACCATAGAGCTTCCCTTATTAATTCCATTATACGCCTGTGCAATTCAGCTCAAAATGCAATTATTCTTTTGCTGAAGTATTTTCTCAATCTTTGTTTCAATGTAAAACGCTCCTTTTTTTTACCAATCAGTCTTTCAGTCACTCGACCCGCTCTTTCGACCTGAAAATGCCACATAAGATAATTCCCACTGCACTCATTAAACTAATTCCCTTGAATAACCTACAGTTCCCCCTTATCCCCCTAATCCTAATAAAGAATAGTTAATTACTGCTGTCTACAATCCCTCGGAAATATACCATCCAAACGCTTTGTTACACATCTTCCAAATTCAATCATCACCATCTGCCTCCGTAATTCTGAATCATTATCACACAGTAAATTTCATTCCTATATCCTGCAGATTTACGCATTTCCTCAACTTTTCTCATTTTAAACCCATTACTCCTCTTACAATGCCACATCCAAAATAGCTTATCTTTTTGCACCATCAACTACACACATTCACTATCACCTCTTCATTACGCCAATGTTATGCAAGATTTTCGAAGTGTTTCTCCACACCTCCAATTACATTATTTCATCATTACGTAAGCACCATCCCCTTTTCATAATTCTACAGCAGAATTCCCCTTTATTCCCATTCATCCTACTTCCAAACTGTCATTTACCTCTTTTTATCTCCTACGAATGCATCTTTTAGTATTCCTTTTTATCTACTTGTACAAATGCGAAGACCTTTCTTTTGAAACCTCATCATTGACTTTCAGTATATTCAACCACGCCTCTTTTTTGCTTTTAACCACTTGCAACACCTGTTCGTTCCATCAACTCCCTGTTAACATTCTTACTTTCCTACTTAGCACATCCACTACTTCCTTCAACTACTAACAACCGTCCTTATTTTACTTACAGATTTTAGTTTCAAATTGTTCAGATTCACTGATTACTTGTAAGTGCTCTAAATACTTATTCTTGTTACCTTGTTCACTTAACTTCTCACTCTTAATTCTACCCATTTCCTTGCTTATCACATTCCTTTCAATCCAAGCCACCACTACCTTAATTATACATAAAACAACATAATATCCGATAATACTATTCCTATCCCCTCTCTGATTTAATATCCAACACATATTTCAATATCTTCTTCTTTACCAAATCAAAATCAATCATACTTTTCACATCGATACCATCTCTACCTACACCAACTCTAGTATACTTAGGGATTTACTCATGTGTTTAAAAAAGTATTACTAATACACCACACCTCTCTCCTCACAGAACTCAATCACCTTCTTACCATTCTCATTTTCTCCCGACACCCCAAAGCCACATGTTAAACCATCCCATCACCTATCTAGCCATTTAGATCCCCCAACACGATCAATCTGAAACTCATATTCACCCCATCCAAAACATCATTCAGTTTATCCCAGAAAATTACAATCCCTTCAAGATTACCCTCAGATGGGCTATATGTCACAACCGCACATACCTTCACCTTTTCAAACTTTAATTTGACCATTAGAATTCTAGTTACTCACACATCACAAAATCTACCATAAGCTCTGTAACCACAATCCTTCATCAGAATTGCAACTTCCTCTCTCCCCCACTCATTCATTTACACACCAGCACATACGCATTTAACACCAAACCACTTATTTTCGTCGTTTCCTTTCATATTTGCTTCAGTCACAGCGAGCAAATCAAATTTGCCCTTTTCTAAATACATCCATTGCACGCTCTCTCCTCTCTTTCTCTCTCACATTTATGTTCTTGAGGACATTCCATTTACCCATTAACATGATTGCAATTTTTGCCGAATAATAACGACCTTTTTCGAGGCATGTATTAGCATTTCTGGCAAAAAATAAGCGGTAATGGACAGCCAACCCAACTTCCATTATATAAATACTATAAATCATATAAATATATATTTAAATATAAATATATATAATATATAATATATATATTAATATATATTATAATATATATATATATATATATATATATATATATATATATATATAATATATATATATAATTATATATCATATATATATATAATTATATATATTATATATATTTATATATATATATATATACTAATATATATATTATATATATATATAATATATATATCTATATATATAAATATATAATATATATAATATATATATATATATATAATATATATATATATATATATATATATATAGTAGTTTGCTCCGGTTTGAAGAGATGCCGGCCTTTTCGATAATAAGGATAGAGCCTATCGCCTTCAAACTGGTATTGGTTTCTTTTGTTTATATTGGTTTAAAAGCTCGATACAGCGAAATTTCAAGTCGCCTAGAAGTAATTATAGTGGTACTCTTCCCGAGAAGCGAAGGTGAAATATGTCGCTTAAGCCCTTTTGCCGCGTCCAATTCCGAGTAAAGATTAGGCAAACGATTCCAATCGAACAGTGTGGATCACCGCCGAGTTTTCATGACCGTAGGTCACCCCTAAGTGGGTGCTGCCCCCTTAGCGCCAAGATCAAATTCGCCCCTGAAAACACTGTTAGGCTTAACGTATCGGCCTAAAATTTGGATGTGAGCTATATGATGACGTACTCTCGTCGAGACAGATTACGTCCTCTGCGCTTTCCGGAGGATGGAGCGCTGCCCCTTAAATTAAAATAATGCAGAAGACTGAAACTTGGAGAAAGGATTCAGATTCGGATTCGGAGTCGGAGACGGAGTTGGAGTTGGATTCGGCGATCCAGAGTCTAGGACTTCCCGGGGGTCCCTAATGGAAAATAGCGAAAAATCATGGAAATGAAAGACGAGGAAGAAAAGAAAAAAAGGAAGAAGGAGGGAAAGAGGAAGGAAGAAGAATGAGGAAGAGGAGTCTGAGAAGGATTCGGAGTCAGAGGAGAGTCAGTACCGGCGCCGGTGCTGGAGCCGGTGCGGTGCTGGAAGCTGGGCGGTGCTGAAGTTAATAACATTCGATATAACAGCAATGCTGGTATCCCTTATATATGTTATCGAGTCTGTGGATTTCGAAAATATGTCTTCAGACTCATTTCAAGCAAAAAATAAAATAAAAGATAAAAAAAATAAAAATACTAATTAAATAAATAAATAAATAAAATTCTTATTTTTTTATGTTATAACTTACAAATTTACGTTTTACATACCCTAAAGCAGTAAATCAGTAATCAAACTGCCCTCCTGCCCTTCCATGATCTATTGGTCTATTGACTATTGATCTATTGATCCTCTGATCTATTAATCCCAGTACAGATTTTTTAGTAAATATTTGTCAGTTTACATACTCTAAAGCGTAAATCAGTAAATCAGTAAATCTAACTGCCCTCCTTAGCCCTTCTGTGATCTCTTGTCTATTGATCTATTGCTCTTTATTGATCTATTGATCTATTGATCAAGTCAATATTTTTTTAGTTAAAGATCATGTTTTACATACCCTAATCAGTAAATCAGTAAATCAACACATCCACCCTACAACCTCGCTGTCCCCAAGCATGATCTATTGATCTATTGCTCTATTGATTCAGGTCATATTTTACTATAATTAGCGTGTTTACATACCTAGGCAGTAAATCAGTAAGATCAAAACCCGGCCATACCATACGGCCTCACATAATTCCATGATCTATTGATCTTCTATTGATCTATTGACTATTGATCTATTTGATCTATTGATCTTAAGGTCACAATTTGAGTATCATTTGGATAAACATAACAAAAAACAAATTCTTTATACACTGACAACGAATATATGCCTAGCGTAACAAATTTTTCACATTATAAGAGTTACTTAGTCATAAATTGAACTATTGATTATACATACACAACGATAAACCTGACACGCCTTAAACATGAGTAAACTGTTAACGTTAATCAAAGTTCCACACTTAACAACAGTAAAGTAACAACAAGCAATACAAAGACGTACCTATTCACACTTTGTCATTCATATATCTAACATAACAATGTCTAATTATATTAAACACATGGTAATATTAATAAAATAAATTCACAACAGTTGTTAACTATTCATCCTGATCAACGAATATACTCTACGTATAAAGTTCCACATCAATAAAGCTAACATAGCGGTAACATGAACTAAGAAAATAAGTACAACGACAAACCTAACACAACTTACACACGAATCAAACTGTTAACGTTAACAAAGTTCCACACTAAACACCAGTAAAGTACTAACATTGCATGCAAAAATACCTAACAATCACAATTTATTATAGTAATAAATAACAATGTTAATTTTATATTAATATGGTAAATTTAACTAAAATTTATCAACACATAGCATTGGCTAATTATCATATCGGTCAATTGAATATATGCTAACGTAACAAAGTTTTCTTCAATAAGCAAGCAGAGCATTCCACCTGAACTATGAATTATAATGTAACAAACCCAAAACCTAACATACTTAACGCGTGACTAAACTGCTAACATAACAAAGTTTCCCACACTTACCAAACATTGAAGTAATAAAAAAAACGTAACCACTATGGCTTACTTTTCAAAAGCATATCTCTAACTCATATCGTGTAATTTACATTAAACATAGGTAATTTTAACAAAAAACTTATCATGCCAGCCTTAACCTAATTAATCAATAATACCGACGCTACGAATCTATTTGCTAAGGCGACAAGTTTTTTCACATTAATAAAGCTTAATACATACTCATCTGAACTAAGAATACTAATCCACAAGACAAACCTACGCATAAACTTAAACATAATAAACTGTTAACGTTAAAAAAAATTCGCACTTAACAACAGTAAGGTAAATAACAATGCATGCAAAGCGTAACCTATTCCCATACTTTTTTCAAGCATATCTCTAACATATTAAGGTTAATCTACACTGACACAAGTAACATTTAGCAAAAATGTATCATCACCTTGTCCGAATATCATACAGACCAACGAATATATGCTACCGTAACAAAGTTTTTCTTACATTAACATAGTAGTATTTAACAAAAAATTATCATAAACTACTAAATATCATAATCCCCAGCAAATAATTGCAAAAATAACAAAAGTTTTATCCAATAAAAACATAAAAATAACAAGTTTTATCCAAACACTAACATATAAAATAAATTCCTTTGAAAAAATACATAGTAAAGTGTAATATTCTTCCGATTTTAACGCAAGTCAAATAGTAATCATAAATCAAACCACCCGTCCCTCTCCGCCCCTCCCTACCTCTCCCTCCATAACCTTTTTGATCTATTGATCTAATGATTTCAGGTCACATATCGAGTAATTTCGGATAAACCTAGTACATAAAATAAGTTCTTTATATACTAACCAACGAATACATGCTAACGTAACATTGTTTTAACTATTAAGAAAGCTAACAATAGCATTACCAAACTAAGATAAAATGAGCAATTGACAAAACCTAACACCCTTACGCACAAATAAACTACTAACATTAACAAAGTTTCCTACTTAGCAACAGTAAAGTACCTAGCACAGGCGTACAAAACGTAACCTATTCCGACTTTTTCAACATATCTCTAACATATCAATTGTTAATTTTACAATAAACGATGTTTACGTTGCATTTGATATCATTTCGGATAAACATAGCACAAAAATGAGTTCTTTTATACTAACCAGGGAATATATGCTAACATAACAATGTTTTACATTAATAAGCTAACATGGCATCATATGACTAAGAAATAAATGTACAACGACACAACCTAACAAAACTTACGCTCTAATAAACTGTTTACATTAACAAATTCCACACTTATAACCAGTAAAGTAACTAACATTAGCATACAAAACTTAGCCTATTCCATACTTTTTCCAAGCATATTTATAACATATTAAAGTTATTTTACATGACCAGTAATATTTAACAGAACATTTAACATAACTTGTCTAATTATCGATACAGACCATCGAATAACTGTAGAACATAAACAAAGTTTAATCCAAAGAAAACATAAAAAGAAGTTATTTGAATAAAATATCACAGTAAATTGTCCAATAGTTTACTGATTTTAAAGCAGTAATCAGGTAAATCAGTTAAATCAAACCATCAACCCCTCCCGAACAACCTCCACTATGACCTTTTGATGCTATTGTATCTATTGATTCATGTCATATTTCGAGTATCATTTCGGTTAAACATAACAGAAAATAAGTTCTTTATATACTACCATCGAATATATGCTAAATGTTTGTTTTTTTACATTTTTTATTTAAAAAAGGTTAAAACATAAATAACACTACCTGAACTAAGAATATTATATGTACAAACGACAAACCTAACACACCAAATACGGTCGAATAAACTACTAACATTACAAACTTCCGCATTTAACAACAGTAAAGTAACTAACTTCGTACAAAACGCAAGCTATTCACACATTTTCAAGCATATCCTCTAACATAATCAAAGTTAAGTTTTACATTACATTGTTAATATTTACCAAAAATGTAGCATATCCTGTCTAATCATCATCTGACAAACGAATATCCATGCTAACGTAACCATTCTTTACATCAACTTCGTAATATTTATCAAAAAATTCAATCCATAACCCCTAACTATCATAAAATCCAACGAATAATTGCAAACATAACAAAGTGTTAACCATAACATAAAAAATAACAAAATTTTATCCCGACATAACAAAAAAAGTTCTATGAATAAAATATCACAGTACAGCGTATAGTTTACTGATTTTAAAGCGTAAATCGTAATCAAGTAAACTCAAACATACATACTCGCAGTCCCACCACTCCATTCGCCTATGATCTATTGAACTATTGATTCAAAGTCTATGTTCGAGTATCATTTTGGATTAACATAACATAAAAATGAAGTTCTTTATATACTGACTCTACGAATATATGCTAAGCCAATCAAGTTTTTAGCATCTTAAAGCTAACATATCATAACCTGAACTAAGAATATAATGTAACAAATGCAAACTAACATACCTCGCGTAATGAATAATCCGCAACACCCTGAAAATTCCCCTACTTATCAAAGGTAAGTAGCTAAAAGGTCATACAATACTCGATATGTTTCCCCACTTCCCCGCATATTCAGCAACAGTAAAGACGTATATCTAACAAATATCCTTAACAAAGTGAACCAATACTATCAAAGATTAACCAGATCTTGAACTATGAGTATGAACACTATCTTCCAAACGTGTCATCGTCTCGGTAACAGCATTTGAACTATGAATAAACGTAGGCATTTAGCAAAATTCTTGGGCAAACATAACATTAACTCAACAAAAAAAGTAATCTAAACTCCGTTTCTAACCGTGCATTGTCAGTTAACACCAGTAATATCTTACAAAACTCATCATTTTCTATAAATCAGTTTAATTTCACACTGTCATAGTAAAATTTAACATACACAACCTAACTTACGAATAAACAGTTTTCATCTAACCCAAGAGTATCTATAGCAAACACATGCACTCCCGAGAAGAAACTCATGGGATGGCCCCTTGAAAGGGTGTAAATCCTGGAGGGGGGATCATCCCCGAGGGTGTGAGCGGGTTTTTGGCTCAGCCCGAGGCTGAGGCTTACCACTTCTCGGAGGTACATGCCGCTTACAACCGTGTGAAAGTGTGAATAGGTTAGTCATTGTATGCTATGTTAGTTACTTACTGTTGTTAAGTGTGCAACTTTGTAACGTTAACAGTTTATTCATGTTTAAGGCGTGGTCAGGTTTTCGTCTGTGTATTTATATCATAGTTCAGATATCGCTAAGTAAGTTTTTATTAATGGAAAACTTCGTTACGTTAGCATATGATTGTTGAGAGTGTATAAGAATTGTTTTTTATGTTACGTTTTATCCAAAAATGAACTCGAAAATGTGACTTGACATCAATAGATTCAAGAGATCAATGACATAAAATTAGATCATGGATGATTGGGCAGAGTGGTATGGCCGGTTTGATTTACTGAATTTAACTGATTTAGGGTATTAAAACACGCTAATTTTAGTAAAAATATGACCTGAATCAATAGATCAATAGTTTATGGTTTGATAGGAGTGTAGGTTGGGTGGTTTGATTTACTGATTTACTGATTAAGGGTATGTAAAACATGACAATTTTACTAAACAAAATATGACTTGAATCATAGATCAATATATAGATAAATAGATCATGGGAGGGCTGAAGAGGGCAGTTTTGATTTACTGAAACTGCTTTAGGGTATGTAAAAAGTGACAATTTTACTAAAAAATAGGACTTGAATCAATAGATCAATGGATCAATAGATCAATAGATCAATAGACCAATAGATCATGGAAAGGCTGAGGAGGGCAGTTTGATTTACTGATTTACTGCTTTAGGGTATGTAAAAACGTAAATTTGTAAGCTATAAACATAAAAAGAATAAGAAATTTTATTTATTTATTTATTTATTTATTTAATTATTTATTTATTTATTTATTTAATTTAAATTTAATTTTTTCTTGATGGTTCTGAAACCATCATTTTCGAAATCTACAGACTCGATAACATATATAAGGATACCAACATTGTTGTTATACGAATGTTTATTAACTCAGCACCGCACCGGCTCCAGCACCTGAGTTGGTACTGACTCCGACTCCTCTGACTCTGAATCCTTCTCATGACTCCCTCCTTCCCTCATTCTCTTCCTTCCTCCTTTCCTCCATTCTTCCTTTCTCTTCTCTCTTCTCTGTTTTGCATTCCATGCATTTCTTCTTCTATTTTAAGGAGGTAACCCCCCCTCCGAGGGGGTCCCTGACTCTGGATCCGAATCCAACTCCAACTCCGTCTCCGACTCCGAATCCGAATCCTTTCTCCAAGTTTCAGTCTTCTGCGATTATTTTAATTTTTAGGGGGCAGCGCTCCCCTACGGGAAGCGCAGAGGGACGTTAATCTCGGTCTCCGACGAGGACTTACGTCATCATATACCCTCACATGTCCCATTTTAGCCCGATAAGTTAAGGCCTAACATGTTTTAAGCGAAATTCGATCTTTGGCGCTTAAGGGGCAAGCACCACTTAGGGGTGGCCTACGGTCATGAAAACTGCGGTGAATCCCAACTGTTCGATTGGGTATCGATAGGCCTAATCTTTGCTCGGAATTGGACGCGGCAAAAGGGTTAAGCGACATATTTCCCTTCGCTCTCGGGAGGAGTACCCCCTATATACTCCTAAATCGCGTGTATTG
>JABUQX010029617.1:0-7500 GCA_015478945.1 Trachelipus rathkii
TTCCATGGAATTTAGATCACTCTCCAACGAGTCTCTATTCGGTCCAAGCTGGCATTCAGATTGTTCTAATGAATTCATTCCCTCTGCTGTCGTTACGGGAGAATTGACAAAGGGCAATCTTTTCTGGAGGTCTTCACATGACAGTCTTCGTGCACTTCTATATGGAATCATCTGGTTCCTTTGGTCAGTTATATAAAGAGGAGTATAGGACAGTAAAGAAGGTGAATTGAGAGAACTAAGAGAAGGAGAACCAAACAGAGAAGTCTCAGAAAGAGTACAAGGTGAATTTGAAAAGTGAGGTGAATGAAAAGTTTCTTGAGAACTGGCATAAGGAGAATTAGGTGAAGTAAATAAGAGCTGATTGGTGGCATGTATGGGGAGGTTCTCAAGGCTAACAACTGGAAAGAGCAGGAGTGTCTATATATATATATATAATATTATATATATATATATATATATATATATATATATATAATATATATATATATATATATATATAATATTATATATATATATATATATCACCATCTCCACACTCTCTTGCTCTTCCAGTTGTAGCCTTGTAGAACCTCCCCATACATGCACAATCATCTCTTGTCTGAAGACACCACATCATCTTCTCTGCCATTTGACACATACCGCAAACACAACACATCACACCTAAGAGAAAAGAGAGAAAAAAACAATCAATCTTATACCTTTCTCTCCCCCTCTCACTTGAACAAAACCGTCTTCACACCACCTTACTTTTCTTGACCCGACACACCTGACCCCAAACCCTCCACCACCCACCAACATACCCACAAACACCCATACACTCAAAAGATCTCAAAAAACCCACCCCCAGACCCCACTCCAAGACACGCGCACTCACTCCGGTCCAAGACATGATCCGATCACGAATATAACCCCAAACCTCGTAACAACTCAACATGATCTCTTTCACCTTCTCTCCACCTTCGTTTTCACTATCACTTGTACTCGAAAAGTAATCCCAACATCTTTCTTTCCAATCCAAATAATTCTCACCTTTTCTTCTTCTCATGAATTCTTTCACTTCCGCACTACGCTTATCAACCTTACACCTACGTTTCACTTGTTCCTTTTTCCTTGCTCCCTTTGATACCTCATCACACCCTTCATTCACCTTTAACACCTCCACCTTACTACTCTTCCCGTTCTTCACCTGCGCCACATTATTACACTTATGCTCACTAATCCCTTCTGCCATCTCTGACCCTCTTGACCTTTCGTCGACTTCCTTCCCACTGACTGACAACGAATAGCACACTCTATCGTCCTTCTCACCAACCCTATGATGCCCTTTTTCAGGATTTAAATCAAGTAATTCACACATCTCTTCATATTCCTTTCTGCTATCACCAATACTCGTATCACTGCCACCACTATACCTACTCACACCTCTTCCATATCCTACTTTGTTCTCTTCATTCACACCTGCCATTTGTACCAAACGACTACCCCTACCTACACTCACCTTCCTTTCTCCTTTTTCTCCTTTATTCACCCCTCCCTCAGAACTCCTCTGAACCTTACTCTGCTTACACACCTCATCATAATCCTTGTAGACGTCACAATTTCTCCACAAATGCTTATCTGCAAAAATCACACCTCTTTCGATTATCATGACCTTCACTTCCCAAATACACATTATTCCTTCTACCTCCTGGTGGAGCAGCCAAGTCTACTCTCTCACCTCTATCACCATTACCCCGTACGGGTTGTCCCCTACCTACACCTCTACCTTCTTCCCTTTGTTCCCCATACATACCTCTTTTTGGACACTTAAATGCGTAATGGTACCTCGAACCACACAAATTACACTCAGTCACCTTACCAAACCTGTCTTTAGCATTCAACAGTTGACCATCACCCCATTCACCACCTCTGGGCCCAACTTTCTGAGTCCCTTCAGCATACCTCTGATTTCCCTGAGTACCATACCAACTACTACCATTTTCACCACCTACAGCCCCTTCACATTTATTCTCTCCTTTCTTGCCAAAACCCTCACATATATTAATTAATGCATCTCGAAAAGTACGAAACACCCACTCCTCTTTCCCACAATAGGCCAACACCATTTGCCTCTGATTGTCACTCACATCTGCTCCTTCCAATAGATGTACACATTTCATATCTTCCCCTAAATCAACCTTACCAACAATCTTACACTTTCTCTCAGTCACCTCATACCGATTCGCATATTCCCTCATTGATTCACCTTTCTGTCTTTTAATATAGAAATACTCACATAACTTGTCGTATCTATCCCTTTGCTTTTCTTTCGCAAATCTTTCATCCAACCTCCGTAATATTTCATCCACACCTTCTTGTTTTCCTAACGCTTCCCAATCTACCATCCACACACACTCATAAGCCTTGGCTCCCAAACCAAACAAAATCTCACCTGCAGGTTGTTCAAACTCATCACCATAAAGCTTGAACCACAACTTAACCTTACTCTTCCACACATCATACTCATCTGCAGTCATATCGCCTTTAAACTCAGGACAAGATCTACGTCCCCTCTTTTCTACCACCACTTCCACTTTCCTTTCACTACCACTCCCACTACCACCATCCTTCCCACTACCACCATCCTTATCATCCTTACCCATCTTATCACCTTACCAACACCTATACTACAAAACCAACAAGACCACAACTCCACTACTACACCAACTCACACACCTCACCCAGAGCCGTTCTTCGGAACTACGCTCTGCTACCAGTGAGAAAATACTCAAAGGTAGCCTAACGTAAAACCAAACAAAATACAATCAACTCACCCTGTTGATCCTTCTTTAATTTGAGATGTTGTAAAAAGTGTAAAGAAAAACGTACTTTTTGCTTTAGGTAACCAACTGATACCTACTTCTTTATATATACATCTGTGGGGTATGCTACACTCAGCTACACCAACCTATGGATCTCACCCTACTACCCCGATCACTAGTCAGACCTACAGTGCGCACCTCAGACCTAACTACCAAGGGTCATTTACGGGTACTTATCCAGAGGGAGGGGCTACACATTTACATTTAAGGGAATTATATCATCAATAGTGGGTTACCTGTGGAAGTAGATAATAAATACATGTAATACAAATACAAACATACACTCCTCTCCCACCAGACGACATAGTCGTCTGGTCACCTTACTATAGTTACTCTTTTGCTCCTCCAGCTGTAGCCTTGTAGTACCTCCCCATGCACAATCATCTCTTGCCTGAAGACACCACAAAACACAACACATCACACCTAAATGAAGAGAAAAAAACAACACACCCAATATTTCATAGTGACCTTTCTTCATATAATCTCACTAACTTATTTACTTCACCTAATTCTCCTTATGCAAGTTCTCAAGAAACTTTTCATTCACCTCACTTTTCAAATTCACCTTGTACTCTTTCTGAGACTTCTCTGTTTGGTTCTCCTTCTCTTAGTTCTCTCAATTCACCTTCTTTGCTGTCCTATACTCCTCTTTATATAACTGACCAAAGGAACCAGATGATTCCATATAGAAGTGCACGAAGACTGTCATGTGAAGACCTTCAGAAAAGATTGCACTCTGTCAATTCTCCCGTAACGACAGCAGAAGGAATGAAACCATTAGAACTATCTGAAGGCCAGCTTGAACCGAATAGAGACTCGTTGGAGGGTGATCTCAATTCCATGGAAATGTTAACTCCCAGAATGGCTGTTCCTGTAGTTCCTGTAAGAAGAAGTGTACAATGGGCACCTCAAGTAAAACAGGAGAATGGAAGCACAGAAGCCAGCGTCCAAATGGTAGAAGAAGATCAAGTGGATGGTGCGTATGGTGAAGCTACTAATATAGCTTCTCGAACAAGATTGAGAGACCCAGGAGGATCTTCTGATGTGCCATGGATACAACCGCGCATTCTGGAAAGAAGAAGGCGCACAGATGGAAAATAATTACAACTAAAGGTTCAATAGATAAATATATTAGAAAATGAAATAAATATATTAGAAAATGAATGCGAAAAAGGAGTAATTAATCCTAGAAAATCTGTAATTAATCCTGAAAAATCTGTAATTAATCCTGGAAAATCTGTAATTAATCCTGGAAAATCTGTAATTAATCCTGGAAAATCTGTAATTAATCCTGGAAAATCTGTAATTAATTTATTTGTAAAGCATTAAATCTAGAAAATCTGTAATTAAATAAATAACAATAAAAATTAAGCGTATAATAAACTTATTAAGAGTATTGTTTGATAATCCCTATTTGTTCCGAAACAAAATTGAGTATTAATCGTGAATTTACATATGACTTAGATGACACATATTAAATGGTATATATATGTATTACATGCGAGAATTTTTTTTTTAATTTTAAACATTAATGGATATATATGGTGAGGTTTTGATGTTCCTCGGAGTTTCAAAACGTCTCTTGTATTGTCCGTTCATTAAACAAATATTAACGGATATAATATTTCTCTTGCAGATTCTCTTTTTGGGCCACTCCTGGATTTCTCATTTCGAATCCGACTATGACCAGCCAAGGGATAATCCAGGAAATCATTCGGTCAAATTCCTAAGAGTCCTTCTTCCAAGATTCGAGGACATTCCCCAGATCATCAATAGTGATATAGCGGAGGACACAACTCACGTGTTCCTCTTTTCGTTGTTTCGGATGGCTTATGATTTGGTCAAACTGAAACCTGAACATTCACGGGATACCTACTCAGTATCCCTTCCCAATATGGAATTTAGAGCAGAACATGCCATTGGACCAATAAAAAGAATCTTAAAAGCTATAGAGCGCTACTGCCCTAATGCGAAATTGTATGTGGTACTTCCTACTATCCCAGACCTACCATATTACAATTACTATAGGCATATGGCATTTGCTCCACCGGAAGCCCAGAAGTGGTATTCCCTTGATTTGCCCAGAACTTCGGATCGTAAACTTAATGAAGATTCTATTTCAGTTTACAATGAAGTGATGCGATTGCATACCCAGGACCTCAGATGGAATAGGAAGCATACCATTGCTCTATCGGATGTTTTAGATTTCATGGAACCTAGAGTCCGTCAGCAATTCAACAAATTGACAGATCCAGATAACTATGTATATACTTTGGGTCCAAGAGGATTTTTGTCAGATGGTGTGCATCCAAGCAAACCTCTGATTAGCGCTTTTTGGAGAATGCTGTATAGGTATAATATATTGGACGTCCCGTGTAGACCAAGATCAGCATTATTCCCTACACCAGCCGAAATAGGGCCCACTATCAATTCATTGAATGAAGAAAGAAAAGCGTTGTCAACTTCCGCTCCAGCTCGTTCACTACTGAGACCCGCGCGCACGATGACCGGCAGTGAGCCACCGCGCATTTATTCCCGTTTGAGCTTTGTTGACCCGTCTTCTCATACTCTTTCAACTTCTTATGCACCTGCCCCAGTTGCGGTTTCTACCGTAACTGATTCTGACCCTGTACCGGTGGCTTCAACCTCTACTGCCACTGGAGTACCGTTTGTTTGTAGTCCTCCACCTTTACGAAAACCTATGTGCGGAAGGTGTACCTTATTGTCTGTTGCGAATTCACCAGCTACTGCAACAGCTGTCCCTCCTTCCACAATTGCTTCCTGTTTCTTGGCAGAAAACCCTTTAATGCCCTCTCCATCATTGCCAAAACATCCGGCAACACCATATCAGGTTGTGGAGAGTCCATGGACTCGCAAAAGACCGCTAGAAAGTTCCACCACACCTATAACTGGCAAAAGATCAATTCAACCTCCCTATTCTCCTGCATTACAACAACTGAATTACGAATATCATGATCTTGCCCAGGGACAGTTCGACCAGTTCCTCGCTTACTTTAAAGCTTTATTACACGCTTCTAGAGTAACAGTAGATGGAGTAGAAATGCGGAACATTTTGGAGATCTTTTTAAGGAATTATGAACGGCGGTATGATGAGTCAGAATAGAGCAAATCATCCTGTTTTCTTGTAGGCTAGTTGGTGGGTTTTATAGTTTCTTCGCTCTTCCTTCCGTCATATTATAACGGGTGGGGAGGAGTGTAATATTTTTTTCTCTTCTACAGCTCATCATCTATAATAACCACCAATTGACGTTGTCATACTGTAAATTGTTGTATTGAAATTTATTGAATATTCTACCGGCAAATTTAGGTAAATCATTAAACGGATATTAAGTAAAATGCCACCAAACTATCTTGAAATTAATTTGTGAGTATAATTTCCATTTTTTATCTTTCTCACAAATCAGGAGAAGTCTGTCACCCTGAGCACTTGCTTTTCCCGTATAGTTATTGATCATCGATCAAGATCTGAGTCATTTGGTGCTCAATTTCTAAATTCAGCAGCCCAGAGAAGACCTCTGTTTCAGCAGGGGTAAGCCAATTTATAATTCTTGTGATAAGTCTCAAATTGATATACAATAAATAAAATTTATAATAAGTTGTAGTAAATCATCATGGCAATTAGTAGGTAATGCCTGCATTCACTTTCCCAGGTTCAGGTTTGGGTCTGTGAGCAGGCGTTGTCTCCTAGAAAGATACCTTTGGAAGTGCACAACTGGTCATTCTTGTCTGGAAATTGTTGGACTATTGTGGTTCATTGCAACTAGTAAACTTTACCTCACCAAATTATAATGAAGGTGACAATCCTCTTAGGATATTGAGTTTGAATTATTAGTTAGGGAAAGAACTTAAAAGAAAAAAACTATTCATAAACATTTTTTCATATAAAGTTTTGTTTGCTAAAATAAAGTGGATTATTGATACCAATAATCAACAAACAATTTAGTGATTGTGGTGTGTGACCCTTATTGAAGGTCACTATATTTGACTGTTTATAATTGAATACCTTTATTAGTGGTATTCCTCTGATCCCTATTATTATTGTTTGGAGCAATACTAAAAAAATTATAATTTTTGCTAGTTATCCTGTCTACAAAATCTTTCTTAAGAGAAATATTTTCTTTGTAAATTCCTTTTTTTACTGTGATTATTATATCCCCTCTACACATTAAAATAAATTCCCTCTACATTTTATTGTCAATTAAACTTTATCTGTTATTGTAAATTCCCCTGTTACCCTTTATTTGTTATTATTAATTCCCCTTTTACTTGTTAGTATTAAATTTCCTGTTATTCATTATTATCAAATCCCCTTTTACAATAATTATTGAATTCCCCTTTTATTTTGATTGTATAAAATATGATCCCTCATAAATTCTTTTTTTTGTACATTTTAGCATATATTTAAGATAAAGATAACCATCCTTTAAAAAACATCAATATAAATTAAAACAAATTAATATAAATTGACTAAAATAAGAGCAGTGGTTGCCTATGACATTTTTTTCATATAACATAATTTACTGTGTACTAGTACAGGTATACAGATTGATGAAATAACTCAGCAATTAATTCATTAAGAGCCCAAGAGCCAGAGCCGGTAATCAATTGGAGATTCAGT
>JABUQX010029617.1:12500-15784 GCA_015478945.1 Trachelipus rathkii
GGGTTTCGCAATTGATTAATTATTGATGTGCTGATTCGAAAAATGTAATCGGTTTTTGCATATTACATCGCATTTGTTGAGATATTGTTTGTAACACAGATTTGTAAAAATTTTATGATTTTTACCGTTTTCAAGGGGGTCTATCACAATTATTGGGATATATATATATATATATATATAATATAATTATAGTATAATATATATTATATATATATATATATAATATATATATATATATTATACCGTATTATATATAATATATAATAATATATATACAATATATATATATATTATATATATTATATATAGATACGGTATATATTATATATATATATACCCGGTATATATATATATATATATATATTATATATTATATATATTATATACGGTATGTATATATATATATATATTATTATATAAATAATATATATATATATATATATATATATATTATATATATAATATATATATATATAATATAGATATATATATATAATATATATATTATTGGATTATGAAGGAGAGAAACCAAATCGCAATGATATGAAACATGTCTTTGATAGATATATGTTAAACATATAATACAACTATGAATAAAGAGAAATATGGGAAAACAATGAATGTAATAGAAGGAATGGTTTAGTTAATGTAAACATACTTACGATGGTAGTAACTTTCTCTTCTTAGACGTCTTACTATGCATAGCGTTTGGAATATCCCTCATCAAGCTCCAAAAACAATAGTCGGCCATCATTATTGATATCCCCACTTGCCCTGGTACGTCATTCATTGAACTTATTAGATCTTGATGGAAAGCGTTCACCCTGAGTCATTCACTAAACATCGCCTAGGTTATCCGGGAATTTTCTTAGGTGAGAATTGTAAGTAGTGCCACTTTATACTCATTCTACATCCATGGAGAATGAAAACTGTCTAGCAGTGCCTGTACAATGTTAGTGGTTCTCGGCTTTTCTGTTCCCCAGAAAATTCTGTGCTACATCTGAAAAAAGCATTCCACGCTCTTGCTCTAACACAGTCATTGTTGTAACAAAAGCAGCATCACGGAGGAGTGTCCGTATTTGGGACATCAAATATCCCAGCTTTTTTTCTTCTCGGTCACTCAGACCAGGAACGTTGAGCATATATAGCGGAAGCATTCACCATCATGTCCAGGCCTTCACCAAATTGTTTCATCAAACCAAGTTTTATGTGTTGTGGAGGTAAGATGATGTTTTCTCTCTGTACCAGTGGTTTACGTACGATGTTCCTGTCACCTGGCGGCAAGGTTTCCCTCGGTGGGCCATTCTCTTTTGGTCCAGTTATCCTTTGCCACCGGCTGTCCCAATAGCACAGAAGCAGGGATATTTGGTGAAACTGCTTGCTGACCAAAGCAAAATGTTTACCATTTTTGAGGTCGACGCTATTTACCATCCATGTACCTGATATTGTAGCCTCTCCCTGTCTTGATTTTTGCCACATTCCTCTCGTGCTTCGTGTTTACCGAGACCCTTACTGGGAACCGAAAGCATAACTGTTGCAGTTGTGTAACCAATACACACTTTTAAACTTGCCTCTTGGAAGTTGTCAATTAAAACAAGTCGCCACTCACCTGCATCGTATGCTGAAAGTCCCATAGCAAGTAGTAGGCCGCCAACTCACTGCAATACACAAAGGTTACCATCTGACTGAAGAGCCTCTGCAGCTCTGCTTCTCTGTTACGATTAAAATGTTACTCTGTGCCATGGTCCAGTAGTCAATTTTCATGCACCTCGAAGCCACAGCTCAGGACAACTTCGGCAAATAACAACTTCTCATAAAGGATCCGTTCAGTTCACCCTTTGTGAACAATGACGGACCATTCGCAACTGTATTTCAGATGGATGATAGAACATCATCCAGGTCATTGCATCCATACAGTGTAGACGTACTAAATTTACACATGTCCTCGCGATATCGACGCATAAACTTGCGACCTACTGTAGATATATGCGCGAAGGTAAACTTCGTATACAGACCTAACGTTGTGCGCACATGAATTTTGTCATTCCTAGGGAATTATGCAAAAAATAGGGATCCATGATTGCCCGAAAACGGGATGTGATACAGCAAATTCGAGAATATATATGGAATCAGCATCTCCGAATTACTATATTATCTGCTACAAAAGTCCATCCAGAAACATTTCACCTTTTTTGGTGACCAGTGTAAGTTTTCTTATTTTTCCCTAAATGGATGGATGACTGAACTTTGAAATAACTATTCGACCGAATAGCGAAGTGATTATTCAGACCGAAATTTCGCCGGTATTCGGCCGAATACTTTTAGCCGAAATATTCGGTATTCGGCTTTTTTCCGAACTATTCACATCCCGAATTATATATACATAATATATATATATATATAAAATATATATATATATATATATATATATAATATATTATATATATTATATATATATATATTATATATATTATATATATATATATATTAATAGATATATATTAGTGAATGGGATGATGATTGAAATTTTTTTGACGATGACGATGATTAATTGAAAAGTATATTTAAAAAATTTCTTTTTTTCCTCTCTCTCTTATAATATATATATATATATTAGTGGACCAGTGAGTGAGGTTGTGGTTATTTTGTCTCCAATTTTTATGAATATTAATTTGTGTATTTGAAAAGTGAATTTAGTAAACAAATTTAGTGTTGTGTTTCTAATTACACTACTGCTGTGTATATAAAACTACAGGTCATTTAACAATTGTTATATTAATTTTGTGATAATTTAAATTGATAGCCTAACCCTAGGCTAACATAGGGTAAGTAGTTTTTACCACTGTGTGTTTGCAGGTTTATTTGGATTGTTAAATAGGACTTTCTTGCTATTTAAAAACAGTCTTTTATTAATTGTTACGTTAATTTCAGTGAGAATTTGAAATTAAATTAGGTTTCCAGTCACAGACTAACAGTTAAGCTAACCTTATAACTTTTATTATATATAGTAGTATTACTTATCAAATAATTATTGTTTAAATTTTTTAAACCTATTTTAAAGAGGTAGTTATTTCTTTTTAGGCTTTAGTTGATATTTAAACTGTTAGTTGGTAAAATAAAAAATAATAAGGTACAGTCGTTATGTAAAGGCTAATAATAATGTTAAAGTATGTATGCTCTGTGTGATATCTGGTATCCGGACTGTAAGAGGTGAATATCGCTGAATAGAAGGCCCTGCTTTTGTGATTGAATTGCAGAGTGTGTTGTTAAGGAAGATCTTCTCT
>JABUQX010029618.1:15000-25000 GCA_015478945.1 Trachelipus rathkii
TATTATTATATATATATATATATATATTATGATATATATTATATATTATATAATATATATTATAATATATATATATATTATATATATATATAATATATATTATATATATATTACTATTATATATATATATATTATATATATATATATATATATAATATATATATATATAATATTCCTCTGTTCTAAAAAGAAAGTTTACTGAATAACCCATGAAAGGCTGCTATACGAGTGGGTAGCTTAGTTACCTACGTTTACAGGGATCCATACCAGTTTTAACCAGATTATAAAAGTCAGTCTTGCACTAATCTGCTTATGTATGGGCGATGACTCTGCTTGTGCTTCTACCTCGTTTCGTTTTTCTTTTTGTTACTACATACTTTTTGGCATGGGCGTGTTTTCTTATCAGCAGATACGTTTTTGCGATGCAGGTAAATATTGAACAGCGGTACGCTATGAAATTCTGTGTAAAACGTAACAAGTCTGCCACGAGACATTTGCCTTCTTTAACGAAGCCTTATGGGGATGCCACTCTATCAAAAAAGAACTATGGTTTTTTAAGTGCGCACAAAGCTTCGAAAAGGCGCGAGAAAATGTGAAGACGAACCATCGTTTTGCGAAGACCAATTACTCATTAACAAACGATTAAAAATGTGGAAGTGAGCCTGCTGATGCGGGAGAAGACACCGGTTTCTGTGTCAGGTGATTGCAGGATGAACTGGTTTGAATAAAAATACAGTCATAGAATTTTAACGAATCCATTTGCTAGATTGCGTAAAAATTTGTTGCAAAACTAGTGCCGAAAGACTTGTTCTGCTGCAAGCAAGAAAGCGAACAGGCGTTAAAAATTGGTCAAGATTTACTTGCAAAGGCTAGAAATGGAGCACAATCTTTTGGATAAAGTTATAAGAGGCGGTGAATCATGGGTTTTTGAGTACGATCCTGAAAACAAATGGAAAAGTGCGGAATGACACACAAAAAATTCTCCTCGTCCGAAGAAAGCACGTATGAGAAAGTCCAAGGTGAAAATACTGATTATTGTGTTTTTCGACAGCCATGGTATTATGCACAAGGATTTTGTACCTTAAGGACAGACAGTTAATCACGTCTTTTACAAAGATGTCTTGGAACGACTTCGAAAACGAGTTCGTCGAATCAGAACAGACACTGGAGACGGTTGGATGCTGCATCGCGATAACGCGCCATCTCACACTGCTCTCTCAATTATTAAAATTTTCTGACGAGAAAAACATTCAAGTAACTTCCACATTCTCCATAACAGCCCAGATCAGCCTCCGTTGAGATTTCTACTCCTCCCAGAAGTTGAAATGAAGTTGAAGGGTCATCATTTTGGACGATGGAAAAACATTAAAAAAACACTGCTAACACGTGAAATCTAAACACCACTTCAGGAAAATTGACTTCCGGTGCTGCTATCAACAGTGGAGGAAACGTTTTAACCGCTGTGTACTTAATTAAATACGACATCAGTACACTAATTTTTGGGTCAACATGTGTTATATATATTATATATATAATATATTATATATATATATATATATATTTATATATATATATATATATATATATATAGTATATATATATAATATATAATATATATATAATATATAAATATTATATATATATAATATATAATATATTATATATATATATTATAATATATATATATATATACTATATTATTATATATATATATTATATTATATATATAGGTATATATATATATATATATATATATATATTATTATATATATAATATATATATATATATATATATAATTATATATATAATATAAATAATATATATATTATATATATTTATATATATATATATATATATATATATATATATATATATATATATATATATATATATATATATATATATATATATATATTGAGAATATGTAGCGCTGTCCGAAACGATAAAATTGTACCCTAATGGGCATATAGGCCCCTTAGGATGTAAAAAATTTCCCAGCACTCTGGTATTCAAGGATGCTTTCGTACACAGGTAGGTGTTGTAGCTTATCTTGTATCCTATATTATTCTATTTTTTTATCTACTACTACATTCTTGCCCAGTTACCCACTCTTGCATATAAATGAAAAAAAAAAACATCAAAATACACAGAATCTTGGAACCCAAATGGGGTGGCTTCTTATAATTACTCCTCATTCACAGCTCTCTCTGTTATGGCTGATGCTGCCAAAACTATTCCGGCTTTCCTTGGTACACAGTATTCTTTCTTTATCATTTCTGAACATTCGCCGTCTCTATTCTAATTTCCACTTTGATGAACACAACTTCTGTTCTTCTTGACATCATATTTTGTTCTTAACCGGAACGCAGGTGCTCAAAAGCTTCAATGACAACCCCTACTCTGTTCTCTCCTAATGCCTTTATCCTCAATTTATAGTCTAGGGTGGATGTTGCGCAAATGTCTGCAACAATGTTATCTTTTCTCGTGTTTCTAATTTGAATCTTCTGAATTTTCTAAATTATGTCCAAGGAATCCTTGCCAATCTACAACTAAATTCATATGTTCTGTTTATTTGTTTGTTACTAAATTTTACTGACTATCCTAATTTCTTCAACTATCTAAACTCAAAAATCAATTACATTTTCTCTTTTTCCCCTTTCCTATAAATTACTCTCATACAAGTTGCGTTGGTAAAACCCCCTACCTATTTTTTCTATCTATTCAGAACAGCCTTCAGAAATTTCCAACTCGTACCCATGAATGTCTTGCAGATGAACTCAGCATATTTGATATTTTATTAACCTTACACTGTTAAACTCTTTCCACTATCTCTTATATCCTGTTCTGTCACTTTAAGTATTCCGCATCAACTGTCCCTGCTTTTGGTGAGGAGACTTTTTGGCACTTTGATGATACTAACATATATTTGTGAACGTACTTCTTTTGATTCCCTAAGAATGATCGTTTATTTCTTCAACTATCTAAACTCAAAAATCAAGTACATTTTCTCTTCTTCCCCTTTCCTATAAATTACTCTCATACAGTTGGTGAACTCCCCTACCATTTTTCTATTCAGAACAGCCTTCAGAAATTTCCAACTCGTACCCATGAAAGTCTTGCAGATGAACTCAACATATTTGATATTTTATTAACCTTACACTGTTAAACTCTTTCCACTATCTCTTATATCCTGTTCTGTCACTTTAAGTATTCCGCATCAACTGTCCCTGCTTTTGGTGAGGAGACTTTTTGGCACTTTGATGATACTAACATATATTTGTGAACGTACTTCTTTTGATTCCCTAAGAATGATAGTTTATTTCGGGGGAGAGATTGATTGCATTTAAAGAGGCGATTATGTTTGGCATGCTGGCCTATATTCCATTATCTTTCCTTTTAACTAAACCTAATAACCATGATGTAGCTCTACTTGCTAACCCAGAAGAGGAAAGAGTTTAACAAAACAAGGAGAGAGATTAGAGGTTAGGAACAGGTTTAGAATGTCCGGTTCATCCCCAAGATGATCAAGGGTACTATTAAGGAGCTGCACCAACTGCTTGAGGTCATTTTAAATACAATAGTTGTAGTCAAGTTCACCATCTGTATCTTGAGAATTAAAGAAAGTCACTGGTGGCAGTGAAAGCTGAAATCAGCAGGAATGATGATTTCAGTGAACGGTGAAGGAGAGAGAATGTGTTCTAATTTGGAATTTAAGCAATCAAAAAATTTAGGATAATCAGTTGAGTTAGGAGACAGATATACGAAACAAATGAATTTAGAAGGAAATTGACAGAATAATTTGATTCGTAATGTAGAAAATTCGGAAGAGTGCAAATCAGAGACGCGAGAACAAACTCATTTCATTGCAGTACAATAAAGCAAAAACCACCTGATGAAAATTGAAAAATATAGGGGGGAGGCGTTTAAGGAGGTTCAAAAACCCCAAAAGGAGTTTGCTGTCAGAAACGCCAAACACTGAGTTTCGGTTACAAAACAAGAGATTGAGGTTTTAATAGGAGGAGAGGAAATGCTTCAACTAAAATGAGAATTAGGTAAGAGATCGAATAGCCTGCATAAATTTATGAAGAAGAAGAAGACCATCGCATAAGAACAACCTGACAATTCACAGTGACTGCATCAACCCTGTCACAGGAGGCCGTCAACTTTCTCTTGATGATGGTGGAAGGAAAGTGCTGTCTATAATTGTTTTATATTGTGTGATAAAGGAGAGTTTACTCCATTGTTAGAAGAATTTAGATTTGAGCACAAGAGGAGCGAAGCATTAGCGGGTATTGAGTGCTATTCCTAGCCACACCATATATTCCAATGGGGAGTATCTCTTGTCGCTTCGGGAAGCTCTAACTTACCCTATATATACTATATATATATATATATATATATATATATAGTATATATATATTATATATATATATATATATATTTATATATTATATATATATATATATATATATATATATATTTATATATATATATATATATATATATATATATATATATATATATATATATATTAAATTTTGGTTATTTAAAACACCAACAAATCCTTTATTATATTTTAATTAATAAATTCGTAATTGATGATAAGTTATTTTTTTGTAGAAGCTTGCCATGCACTGAATGCTTTTCGGCATTTATCATATCTTCGTTATAGCACATTTCCTTTTAACTTCTATTTCGTTTTGGAAAATAAAAATCAGGGCTCAATCATTTGACTAGCAAAAACGTTTGTCTTTTGCTGAAGAAGTGGACCGGAGCCTTGTCGTGGCGAATAAACTAGTTGTGACTGCATCCTCAGATCTGACCTTTTACCACTAACATTTTCTCCCGACCCGTCTGAAAACGTCAGAGTAAAACATCTCATTTATCATTTAATTACGTGGTGCGAACTACAGGTGTACAGCTCTGTTGACGGAAAAAATAATGAACTTGCATGTTTCATCCGTTACTCATTTGGTTTGCCCTCTTTTTATCCGAATTATAATGTAAACCCCTTGAAAGGAACATGGGTAATCATTGGGATATTGAAAGAGAACTTGGTAGTGGTTCGCAAGAGGCTTTTCTGATCATAAGGCAACAGGTGGGACATGAACTTGGCTGAAAAACTCTTAATGATCACTTGAGATTCTCCAAATGATGACACTATGTAATAATTAATTTCATTTTCAGGAGTGAACGGTTGGTCATGAAACTAATCGTCCTTCAGTGACAATTTACCCTTTGAATAAAGAATGACATTTGAAGTGTATTTCAAGAATCTTTGTGAGTGACTTTTCCACGCAAAATTTTATATGGTCTTTTTGTCTTAATGGAGTCTAACACAAAATATTTATTTAATAAAAACTTGTAAGAATCGTCTTTCAACACATTCTTCATATTCTCGTCTTTTAACTGCGCAGCTCTGATCTTACACTAAACAGCTATTGCCTTTCTATTGTATTCTGCCAGTAATGTCTGGAACCTTCTTATTTTATCATTTCCCCCAGCTTAATATTGGATAAACGTTTACAGGCTCTGTACATAACAATAGTTTAAAAAAAAAAAAAAAAAAAAAAAAAAAAAAAAAAAAAAAAAATCCAGCCGTGACACTATTTTTGCTGATTCTTATGTGAAATAGCCTTCTGAATCCGAATATGACCCCCGTTTTCCCCATCACACACCGTTTTCAGTTGACGCCCTCACCTAATTTTTACCACTTTTTGATAATTTGGAGGGATGAAAAGGATTATTTTAACCTTTACATTCCTCTGAGGGGCTAGAGAGGTGAAAAGTTATAAAACATGAACATTTGTAGCAAAGTGGTAGATTTTGGAGGAGGGGATTTCCCCCTTTAAATTAAAAAAAAAATCTTTAAAAATTATCGACTTTTCCATTTTTTTCTCAATTTTTTTCACTAATTTTCTGCAAATTCCAGCTTCTATCCCCCTCATCCGCCCCAAAATAACCCCAAATAATAAAAATATATAGCAATAGTTCGGAGGATTCACTGTACCACGCTGTCGCTCTGTACATCGCGCGCACAGCTACTTATCGGATTTAATTATTATTCTTTACATTTATTATTTTAACTTTTTACATTTATCATTTTACTTTTCTATTTATTACTCTTTACACCTAAAATCTTTGCACCCCTCCAAATCAAATTCATGGCCATAAAATTATCGAAAAATGATAAAAATAGTTGGGGGTGCCTCCACCGAAACCGTTGGGCGATGGGGAAATACCGGGGTCAGTTTCGGATTCAGGAAGTCTGAATTAAGTATTGAGAGCACCAGAATGGCAGGAACTGTTGATATATTTTTATTATTGTTGCTATATATTTTTATTATTGTTCCTATATATTTTTATTATTTGGGGCTATTTGGGGGCAAATGAAGGGAGCTGGAAGCTGGAATATGTGGAAAATTAGGGAAAAAATTGAAAAAAAAAAAGAGAAAATCGATCAGTTTTAAAGATTATTTTCCAATTTAAAGGGGCAAATCCCACTTAAAATCTACCTCCTTGCTACAAATGTTCATATTTTAAAACTTTTCACCTCTCAAGTCCCTCAGAAGAAATGTAAAGGCTAACATAATTCTTTTCGTCCCTCCAAATTACCAAAAAGTGATAAAAATAGGTGGTTGGCCTCCCCCGAAAACGGTGGGTGATGGGGGAAAACGGGGGTCATATTCGGATTAAGGAAGTACTTTTTCTTATGAGTCAGCAGGAATGGTGTCAGGGCCGATTTTCATGCAGACCAGTGCAATTTGTAAAACCCTCTTCGATATCCATGAAAATCGAAAAATATGTATACTATAAATGTGTGTGTGTATGTATGTGTGTGTGTGTGGGAGTGTGCTATATTTCGATTAATTGAGATTTTGATAGGATACACATTACCTGTTCCTTCAAAAAGTACGATTTTCCAGTGAGATTGTATTCGAATTGAAGCCATGTTGCAATTGGAGCAAATTCTAACACGACAGCTTTCCTTTTTCTGACAAGTTCGGGTGCTTGATTAAACATAAATTCAGCATCTTTCATCTCTAGTTTTTGTCCGATTTTGACCATTGCTTTGACAGGGGATTTCAACAACGAATCCAACAGTTTAGAGCCATAATATGTTTGCATGATTCTATTATATATATATATATATATATATATATATATATATATATATATATATATATATATTATATATATATATATATATATATATATATATATATAATATATATATATATATATATATATATATATATAATATATAATATATATATATATATATATATATATATATATATATATATATATATATATATATATATATATATATATGATATATATATATATATAAAAAAATTATATATATATATATATATATATATATATATATATATATATATATATATATATATATATATATATATATATATATATATATATATATATATATATATATATATATATTATATATATATATATATATTATATATTATATATATAATATCTCTATTATATATATATATATATATATATATATAATATATATATATATATTATAATAGAAGGCCTTATTTATATATTTATTAAAAAGTTTTTACAAGAGTCTTCATAAGATGTTAAATTTTCCTAAGCTTTTGGTCTTAATTTTTTGGACCCTCCTCAGACGATTTTATTTGAAGACTAAATAAAAATTATTAAAATTTTGTTATAATATGTAAAAACAGTTGAAATATGAAAAGTAGTTTAAATTTAAGTAAATTTTGCTTTTATATTTTTGAAAAATATAAAAGAAAAATTTACTTAAATTTAAACTACTTTTCATATTTCAACTGTTTTACATAATCTTACAAAATTTTAATAATTTTTTATTTATTTTTCAAATAAAATCGTCTGAGGAGGGTCCAAAAAATTAAGGACCGAAATCTTACGAAATTTAACATCTTATAAGACTGCTTGTAAAAACTTTTTTCATAAAGTATAAAATAAGGCATCTATTATAATTACGTACCAAACTCGGCGAAAAATTGCTTTGAATATACACTATATATATATATATATATATATGCATATATATATATATATATATATATATATTACACAGAGATAAAAATATATTATTATTATATAATATATATATATATATATATATATATATATATATATATATATATATATATATATATATATATATATATATATATATATATATATATATATATATATATATATATATATATATATATATAGCGTACAAAGCACAATCGGCTGCATCCGACTTCGTAGTTAAAATCCTTGAGTGTATTATCTAGGACTTTCACTTTTTGACGGAGTCAAAAAGCGAAGGTCGAATGAGGCGGATACGAAGGTCGCCGAGCGGGGAGACAGAAAAATAAAAAATAAATAAAAATAAATAAATAAATAATAATAAATAAATAATAGATAAATAAATAAATAAATAAAATTAATAAATAAATAAATAAATAAATGAATAAATAAATAAATAAATAAATTAAAAAAACAAAAAACAAATAGTAAATGTTTAATTATGTATATATTTTCTCCGCATTGGGCCTTGGCACCACCTTGGATCCCGCACCGCTCCGCACCGCACTGCTCCGCACCGCATCGCGCCTAGTAACAGGTAGAGTTTACAACATAGTAACTCTCTCAAACTTGACACCCGTTTAAGGTTAACATAAAATCGTCGTAGACGAGGTTAAGTGGCCATGCCCACCCGGAGGGGGGTGCTGGCGACCCAAACCTTGGATATTGACGAAGAAGGATGAAACTTGGTATACACCCTTCATATAAGGTAACCTCGTCGTAGACGAGGTTATGTGGCCATGCTCCCCGTAGGGGGGTGCTAGCCCCTCCAAGTAGAAAATGACCGTAGAAGGATGAAACTTGGCATACATAATTCTTACATGGTGTCCTCGATACAGCCGAGGTTAAATGACCGTGTACCCTCTGGAGGGGGGTGCTGGCCCTCTCGAGCAGGAAATGACCATAGAACGATGAAACTTGGTATACACCCTTCTTATAAGGCAGCCTCGATACAGAAGTTGTAAAGTGACACTACTCCCACAGGGTGTTGGGGCTGAGCCTTAATGTCTTGATAATTATCATAGAATGATGGAATTTGGTATACACCCTTCTTATAATGTATCCTCGGGGCATTCGAGGTAACATGATGCTACACCCATTGGATCAAGGGGCTGTGCCCCAAATCCTTGGAAATTGACATGGAAGGACGAAACGTGGTATACACCTTTCTTATAAGGTAACTTCGTCGCCCGCGAAGTTACGTATCGCTAAGCTTACAGGGTGTTTGGGCTGTGCCCAAAAATCTTGGAAACTGGTGTAGAAGGATGAAATTTGCAGAGCAAACAGAAAAGATAGGATAAATAGGACTGGAGGAAGAGCACCGATGTATCTTACAAAGATAACTCATTTTCTATTTTCAAAATCTCGATTTCTTTTTATAAACGTCAACTAAAATATATTTTGTCCTAATTTATTTTATGTTTCATTTTACATTTATTCTTGGAGTTTAATTTTTAATTTAAATTTAATTTATTTTCAAATTTTTATTTTTTTTATATATTTTTCATTTATTTGATTAAAACATTTTGTTTTAACTAAAATTTTTATTCCTTTTATGTTCATAACCTAAAAAAATCTGCGCTTATACACACCCTAAAGCAGTAAATCAGTAAATCAAATCACCCACCCCACCCTCCCCATCCCTTCCTTGATCTATTGATCTATTGATTCAAGTCATATTTTGTATAACATAACACAAAACTTTTATTTATTTTTATTTTATTTTGTTTAAAAATATATTTTTTACTAAAATTTTTATTCTTTTTATGTTTATAACAAAAAAATTTCGTTTTTTACATACCCTGAAGCAGTAAATCAGTAAATCAAACCCCCCCCCCCCATCCATGATCTATTGATCTATTGATCTATTGATCTGTTGATCTATTGACCTAT
>JABUQX010029618.1:30000-37500 GCA_015478945.1 Trachelipus rathkii
GCACCGTAAGTCCGAGAGACCCCGACTCCTGCCATCTTTGCGGTTTACCCTTGGGTATATGGAGAGGGATAGGGATTAAGATAAGAAATCATGAAGGAGAGATGGTGGATAGATTTTCTGTTTAAGAAGGGAATGAGGATTACGAATGCTTTTTTCCAACAGAAGGATTCGCATAGATTCACACGACATAGATGGAACAATATCACAGGAGAATTCGATCAGAGATCTATTATAGACTGTATAATATCTTCTGATAGTAGGCTAATAAGGAGATGTGAAAGTGAAACTTGGGTAGCAGATTATATATTCGGATCATAGATTAGTTGGTGAGGACTGAGTTGAAATGATAAGTTGCCAGAATAAAGAAAAGAGAATAATGTCATTTTATGGAGTCAGCTGAAGGAGTGTGACCTCAGTAAAAGGAATTATTGAAAAGTAATAGTGCAGACCTAGAACATTTAGGAAGAGTCGGGGAATAGGGGGGATACAAAAAAAGATAAATAAGACAGCAGAGGTAGGACCCTGGGTAAAAGATGGGTAGGAGGAACGAGGAAAAGACACAAGAGGCGGTGGACTGAAGAAGTGAAGGATTCAATAAAGAGGAAAGTATTGACGAGACGGTGGTTAGAAAATAGAACTACACAGACAATGGCTCAGTATATGGAGGTAAGAAAGAAGCATAAGAATGAAAGAAGAATAAAAGAAAAGGCAGAAAAGAGAGAGGCGGTAGGAATTTGATGGAAGATTGAGGCAGAAAGGAAGAGGATGTTTTAGACTGGCAAAAAAGTTATAGAATAATTCCAAAGAGGAAAAGTGTGGCAAGTATCAAGATAAAAAGGTGAATTTTTGGGGAGATCAGCAGACATAAACAGGAGATGGACAGAATACTTAAGAGGAAACTGTAAATATGACATGGCAGGGTGGTGATTAGGGAGGAAGAGATAGTTGAAGGAGGGGAGAAAAGGAGGGGAAAAAAAAAGAAAAAATGAATGCTAAAAACAAGAAAAAGAAGAAAATGGAATAACGAAAGAAAAGAAAAGATTAACAGACTAATGCAACCTAGATAACTTTGCGTAATAGAAAGTAAAAAAAAGATAACACAAAAAATACAAACTCGATCCAGACCAATAAATAAAAGTATAACCGATGATACTAATATAGGAACTACAACACTTAAAATAAAAATAAGTAAAAAGAAGAGATCACTATGAGGAAGTTGGAGGTTACTCTGAAGCATTTGAAAATTATGTCTCCGTTAAAGATACTCTAATAAGATGGTTTAGACAGGAAGAGAAGAGAAAAAAGAAGAAAGAAGAAAATTAAAGAATTCTGAAATTGTTCCAATAATATTGAACGAGAGCCGAAGTACCGAGGGTGGGGAAAGTTCAATCATAAGTTCCAATATGATAAAGGAAGAGAATATTACAGGGGACGGTAAAAACTACAGCGGTTAATATCTGTTGGACCACTTGGCAAAAATATATGGAGAGAATATAGAGAGAAGGCTGAGAATTGTGAGAGCCAGACTGGAGAATAGCAACAAGGATATAGAAAGAACAGAAGCAAGATGGATTTCTTGTTCGCCTTGAGAATTGCGTTAGAAAAGGTATGGGAATATAATAAACGAGCATATGTTGCTTTCATAGTTCTAAAAATCCTTTTGATTCAGTGCCTAGAGAGGGACTATGGAGAGTGCTAGAGAGAGAATATGCAGTGGATAAAAAGTTGAGAGAGCCCTGGAGAGTTTGTAAAAGAATAATACACAAATAAGAACAAATAAGAAGAATAAACGGGATGGTTTGAAGTGAGAACTGGAGTCAAACAGGGAACCGTGTTGTCACCCATTTTGTTTGTAGCATATCTGGATGTAGTGATAAAGAAGGTGTGAGAGGATTTAGAAGATTTGGACTGTGATATTTAGGCCTACGCAGATGACCTGGCGTGCTGCAGCGAAGAGGGAGATACGATAAGAGAGGCGGTGACATGTGTTTGCTAATAGGCTTAGGAGCGTCTGACTAGGAACTCAGAAAAGACTTGAGATCAATGGTGGTTATAGGGGAGAAGAAAGGGAGACAGAGTGGATGGAAGACTGAGATAAAGTGGTGGGAGAAAATCCAAATACTTGATGAAGTATTTGAAGAGGAGAGGTTAAATGGTACATACATGATAACAATAGAAGAGAGAGTAAGGCATCAGATTAATGAGAGCTGTAAAGAGCAGGAACCCATTAAAAAAAATATAACAAATAGTGAGGTGAAAAGGGTGAGATATTCGATAACTAATGTTAACACCAATTAACTATATGTATGGGCAGAAGACAAATGGTAGTACAATCACAAGATAAGAGGTAGGTAGAATATACAGCGACACATATTGTACAGTTTAAGAGTGATAGTGGGAAAGACTAGGAAGAGAACTAAGACAATAGAAAAACTTATGAAAAAAGGGGGAGTTTGAGAGATTGGAATTGCATATATTAAAAGGAGGTATGCCAGCTCATGATTGAGGTGGTTGGTACAATCCTAGATCAGTATTGAGAAAATATGGCAGAGTAGAGAAATAGGGCCAAGAGGAGATGAGGAAGACAGTAAGTAACAAGACCAAAGGTAAGATACTTAGGAAGTAAGATAGAGAGCTCGGTGAAGGAGCTCCTTGTAAGAAGAAAATAGGAATATGCGTTGTCGATGGCAGGAACGCTGAAGAGAGAGAGGGATCGCGGAGGAGTATAAGAGAAGATGGAGAAAGAGCTCGGCCCGTGAATGAGCAGGTCTTGACACTTCTGGGAGCCGTTAGGGAAAGTTAAAGATATATAAATGAAAATTATGACACTATGTGACTTTAATAAAATATAGTTCCAAGAGAAAGATATAAGTTATAAATATTAAATAATATGAATAATATAGTATATATTTAATATATAAATTATATTAAATATATATAATAATATATCATAAATAGAAGGCCGTTAGTTTATTTATGGTCTTTAGACTATATTTATTAAATAAAATTTTACAACAGGTCTTCATAAAATCTATAAAAACAGAAGCTTTCGAGTCCTTATAAATTTTATGACCCTCTTCAAAGAACAACGTCTGAAGAGGTCAGAAATTTATAAGACGAAAACCTTAAGTTATTTAATATCTTATGAAGGACATGCTGTAAAAATTTTAACATAAAGATATGATAGTCTTATTGAAGATCAACTACCGTGAAGGCTCTTAATCGTGATGATATATTACATACAAAGAAAGGGCTCGCCGCGAAAACATTTAAAAGCATTAGAATAATAAAAAAAAAATAGCACGTATGGAATATTACTAGATATATTATGTAACTATTATAAAGTAGGTAGGTAATGACCTATCTAGTAGACATATTAAGATATTGATACCCTGATACTAATTATGTTAATATCTAGAGTGGATAAATTTACAGACTACATAGTAGTAGATCATAGGTAAGTAATATTACAGAATAATAGTTAAGCGTAGGTTTAGGATATCATAGTCAGTTCCCTCCGCGAACAGGCTTATAAATAAGTATACTATATATATATATATTATATATAATATTATAATAATATATATAATTTAAAGTCGATTGTTCTATTGAGCTTTGCTGCAAGCTCTTCTAACATTGAACAAAACAAAATAATGTCTAAATAATGACAGCCTCTACTTGTCAGTATTGTTTTTGGCCACTATCTGAACTTCTCATTGAAAGTAAGTTTTAATCAAATAGAAATTTCGAAGAATTTACTCAACTAGATATATTGCCCCGAAAACTACATCAAAGCTAGGCAATATTTAAGCGTTTCGCCGTTTCATATCAAAGATATCAAGTATTAAAAGTGCTACAATCTATTAAATCAGAAACATTAAAATAAAAAGATCAGTAGAAGCCAGTGAGGCCTATCGAGGACTAATGTCCCAGTAAAGTCGACATGAACCAAATTCACCAATGACAACATGTCATGACATAATTCAATTAACAGTGACATCAAAAAACTACTGCAATGACGAAGAGGAGTTCCAAGAAATGCTGGTGGAATTCGTAATATAAGAGCAAAAAGAAGAAAGACCAAAGATAGCATGACCCTTAACTATGTAGTATTCTGAATAGAGCGCGGATGAATTTATTATTATTTTAAATTCAACTGACACGTACCACGACTACGATCAAAGATTCGATGGAAATGGAGATTCTCAAATATTTTGCCAAATAAAAATCTTTAGTGCAATCTCTACGTCATTTTCCTAGTGTTTTGCAGTTATCTCTTTTTAAAAATACAACACCCCACACACTCAGAGCACCAGTAGAAAACTCTTCATTTGGCAGTCATTCAATTTTTCCTAAAAGTGCAGACTATCTGATAAATTGTTTTATGCAGTTTGGTTATTTTAAAAGGAAATGTACAGTGTATGAGAAATCAGTTAAGTGATTCTAATCTGTTTTAGCATCATTATCATTTACTCTTATAATTGTGTAATAGCTATAGTATGAGTATAATAATAGGGTATAAATATGATATATATATAATATATGATATATATATATAGATATAGAAGATAAAATATAAGTGATAAGGAAGTAGGTAATAGGTAATATACCTGTAATAGATGTACTCGAATAGCATAATATTTATGGCATGTACATAATATAAATGAAAGAGTATGATGAACATTATAAAAGACAGTTGAACGTTCCGAATGAAAGTAGTTAGGTTAGGTTAAATTTAGGTGAAGTGGTAGGTAAGATTAGGTTAGGTTACCCAGAAAAAAATGTATTTACCCTAAAATTGTTAAAATAACGATACATGTAATTATTGATTTCGCTCCTGGAGTCAACTGCTTATAAATATCCTGAGTATTATATATATAATATTATATATATAGTAATAATATAAATATATATAATATTATTATATGAGTATATAGTAGTTAGCCTATATACCCTATAATATTATATTATATATGTAATATATATTGATAAGGACCTTATACGTACCCGCCTAAGCAATATACTATATAAACATATATATTTAAATCGTTAACCATTACAAGATATACTAGTATGGATGCCCGATAATCTAAGAGATAATAATCGATAAATGATATCATCGATATTTAGCCAAAACAGTCATCGATATCGCTTCGAATAATTATCGGCAGAAATATTCACACATATTAGATCATATCACACACAGCAATTTACGAGGCGTAGTATTATAAATCGATTTATTAATTCAAGACTATCATTTATTTTCAAACTATAAGTATGTAAATAGTATATACTACTACCACGTATAGTATATATATATATACTAGCTTATAATAGTCATATATATTAGCCCGTATATACCATATACTCAATATACAATACCGTGCTACTAGTATGATACCTCATATAACCCCTCACTCCTACACCCCTACCCTCACTGATATACAACGTCCAGGACATAAAATATTATAATATAATATAATATACCTATATATAAGTATATAAATAAATATATTATATATACTATAAATATATTACATATAAAAGGTAGTGACACAAAGCTTCGCGAGTAGCATAGGAGCTAATACCTAAATAGCTATGATGTACCTAGTAATATTTATATAAGGTAATTATAAACAATATTGTCAATATAATTAATATTAAGTATTATAATTATATAATAAGTATACTCCATATATATTTATCCTCCAGATTAGCGACCCAAGCGATAGATAAAAAAACACGATAGCTGACGCTAAAGATAATCACACTTTTTGGTAATCAGCGGATCAGTTCAGTTTTTATAAGTACAAAAGTAAATTAAAGACATAATGATAAATAATACGAACTAAATAACATAACACAGTTTATGATTTACAAGTTTGCTTATTAGTTACTATAACGTTCGATGAATGATGGTGTCCGTTAACATTGTATTTTCATGCTTAAACAAAAACATTGTTGAGGTGATTTCACAGTATTACGTTTACATACCTAACCTAAATCGGTATAAATTACATGAAAACTGTGTATTTATATTATATATATATATATATAGTATTAATAATATATATATAATTTATATATTAATATATTATATATATATATATATATAGTAGTATTATAGATATATATATATAATAATATATATATAGTATATATAATAATATATATAAATTATCCAATCTCGCCGTTCCTTGTGGCCGTTAAGTAACTTTTTCATATATATATAATTATATAATATATATAATAATAATACATTATTATAATTAGTATAGTAATATATTATATATAGTATATATATATATATTATAGTAATATATATATTATATATATATATTATATGTGATAAATTGGTTTAAAAACTACAACTGCATATCTCAAAAAACTACAATAGATACAGGCAAAAGGAATACATTGTTGGAATCATGGTAACATTTTAGTGCGGAAATGTAAAAAAAAATAATGTAATAAATATATATATATATAAGTTATCAAGTAAGTATAATATATAATATATATAACTGTATATATATATAACTACAATAGCTACAGCAAAAAAGAATACATTTTGGAATCCTGTTAAAATTACATGGAATGAATGTAAAAATAAAAAAACTTAAAAAAATTATTGATTAATAATTTAATAGAAATCATGATCATTCATGTAGATGATATAACCTTTATTTGTGTTACTCCTAAAATAAATAAGACTTTCTATTTTAAATTTTTGCTTTTTTTTAACAAAAGGAATACCCCAAGGGTATAACCGCACCGATGGCAGGAGTCGGGGTCTCGCGGCCCCGGAACATCGGAGTAGGACTAAATTCCCCCCCTCCGGAGGAGGAGTCTTCCGGAACCCCCGCTGCTTTGTATTTGGTGTCCGGGTTCCTCGCCCCATCCCTTTACGGGTATGGAAACGTCCCCCCGTGTGCTTTCCCCGTCGGATCTCGAGCCCCCTACCATTGCCGCTGTAATACTACAGAATAAGCTAACTATATTATATATATAGATATATATATATATTATATAATATATATATAATATATATATATATATATATATATATATGGATATATATATATAATATAACTATATCCCCTGCTCCTAAAAAAGAAAATAGCCAATATTATTTATTTATTTATTTATATTTATTTGTTTTACATTTTCTTAACTAAATTTACAAGGATTCCAGAAATGTAATTCATTTTCGCTGTAGCTATTGTAGTTTTTGAGAATATGTTTTGTTTTTTTGTTTTTGTTTTTGTTTTTGTTTTTTTTTTTTACATGTGTTCCGCACTAAAATTGTACCAGGATTACAAAAATGTATTCCCTTTTCGCTGTAACTCTTGTAGTTTTTGAGATATGAGTATGGAATTTTAAACCAATTATAACCATATATATAATATATATATATATATATAGTAGTCATATAATAGTAATATATATATATATAAATTTTATTAACTAGATGGCTAATACCGTTACAAATAATATATA